>DWMG01003152.1:0-12257 GCA_018244855.1 Elbella merops
GGGACGCGGATTAAAACATGCCTTTGTTACATTGCGTTCGATGTTCCAATTTCCGGTAAAGTCCCGCCAACCGAATAGGATCGCTTTCAATATACCATTCTGGTTATTCGTGGCAGTGTTATATATTTTGCGCATCAAGCCCGTATACTCAAATGCGGTTTTGTAAAGTTGAAAGCGGTTAAGAGTTTTCATACTTAGATGTGCTATGTACAAGGTATCTTAGTACCTAGGAATAATCTCGTATAACCTCGTAAAGAAATATAAAAGTGTAAATAGTCCCTTACTCATGTTCATATCTGAGGTAGCTTCATGAGCTCCCCTGATACATAAAAAGGTCGCAGCTAAGACTGTACATAATAATGAGACTATTAAAGTAAAAAAGCGTGGTAAGAAGGGGTAATGTCATTTCTATTCTGTTGTCATAGCAACGCACGTGATTTTGTTACTTATCGTGTATATAATTATGTATCGTTTGTATTCAATTACTACTGTAATTTCCAAGCCCAACATGCTTCTCTTATTATTATAAAAGATTTACTTTTAAGGTGCCTATATAACTCGACTTACTTATTTAAACATATATGGCAAATATTCAGTAAAGCTTAAATTTTTTTTAAACATATTCAATAGCTTAAAGGCATTAACAACGTTGTAAATATTTGCATACATACACTTGCTCATGTAGATACCCCATATAACTAATGTCGACCGTAGCAAATTCGCTGCAAAATTTATCAAATCAACTTAAAACGTTCCTATACGGGAGTGTAGTAACAAAATTTATTGGTAACATGAAGGGCAATTTTTAACTGATCCCACTGGCTTGTTAGCGGAGTGAAATATATGTGTGGAGAGAAAATTGGATGCAGCAGACCAGGGTGGGTTTAAAGTAGGGCATTTAAATAGATACACTGGCTGAAAGATGAAAATCCACTGAAAAGTTGAAAGAGATGTAGCCAGTACCGTCTAGTCTGACTTTGATAAGAATAAAGCATTTTAAATATCAAAGTGTATACTAACATTCGTACGTTTTTATTTCACTGTGTCACTTTAAGATTATTTAAAATAAATCATATTCATTCAGTTTAGTCACCGTAAAAAAATATTACGCTATTAAAAACCAATTGCCACAAAAATTTAATTCAGTTACGTTAAAAATAATTTTCAAATTAACGTTCCGTTCATTATTATCTTGTCTTCGTTTACTGCTTGAATACAATGGGATTTTTCAAACTTAAAATATGAAAATGTAATAGACAACGTGCAGTTTCCTTTTAATTTTATCTTGTTAAGTTTGGTATCGCAGCGACAGTTAACAATGTAAAAATTAACTTAGTAAATGATTTTTAATTATTTTTTAAAAATTAGTAAATGATTTTTTAATTGAGCCAGCATTCGTTAACACTAAAAATTAAATTCCATAAGGTCATAACATCAATTAACATTAAACTTCGCGAATTTTGTAAAATAAGATTTGTAAAAGATTTTATATACATTTGAAACATTGTTTCAAAGGAAATACTCATTTAACACACAGATATAATTTCACCCCCCTCCCGCACCACTCGGAAAAATACGACACCATAATGAACGGAACGATTTGTGTAACCCTACCACGGACTATTAGGAGTGCTGTGGAAAAGGCATTGATTTAATGTCCCTTATAAAAAAGAGATAGAAAATCGTTTGTTATTAAAGGTATATGCTTATGACGAGCTTGCGAGCCCTAATATTGACTAAAAATTGTTTTCTTTGCACTTACTACAATATGCTTTTTATGTTATCTAAACTTGAAGCATGGAGAATGTCGGTAGATATTATGTTTGCCTTTTGTTAAAACCATTTATATATAAGAAAGAATGAAAAAAGAGCAAATATATAAATAAATAATTATTACCTATATTGCTGCATATCTGCAATTACTCAATTATAACAATTCGTTACAACTAAATTGTAGAAACATCGATAAGACGCATTTTGATGCCAGTTAAAACAAAACCACTTCAGCTCCAATTTGTCGAACAAAACAACGTCCTTATTATTCTAACGACTCGACAATTTGATGTTTATCCAAAAACAAAAACATCGAGACGTTATAAGAAAAGTAGAATTACAATCCTTTGAAAGTTAATTTAGATAAAGTATCCGCGCAGAGCGGACCAATTAGTAATGGAGATGCCTTTACTTGGATTTCTTGGAACAGTGGGAACAAAGGAATAAATAAGCGAAAAACATCTATAAGTACGCAGGCTTACAATTCTCCCGCTGTGTAATTGCCGTGCCTCGAGCTATCGCGGCAAAGACTAAGAACGGATTACGTCAGACGTGATTGTTGTTTGAGCTTCGCGGTACACAAGTAGTTCTCAACTGCGAGAAAGTTGTTAAAACTACATCATTTAAGAACTTTGTCCATATAACATTTGCTGATTAGGCTAATACAGAAAAAAATTAATAAGTATAACAGAACAGTACAGATACAAACATTTTTTTCTGGATAGTACCTAAATGGCACTTGAATTAAGTATCTAATTTAGTGTAATTTAAGAACATTGTCGTAGTTACTTTTGTCACTGTATCGCTCTGAATTGTGTACCGCGTTAAAGAGCGTAGTAGGTGAGAAGTAAAACGTTTTGATTTAGTTTTTAATACAATTACTCGTAAGATCTTCAGTAAAATTTGACAAGCGATATTTGATTTGACGTTATTCATCTATTAACAAGTCGGTTGCATACACTTCTCATAGTTCAACAGCATTCAAGTGTATAGTTACTATTTATCAAAGCTTGCGTCATCAAAATATCGTCATTGAATGTTCTCAAAAAGCCGATTGAATTAAAATTTGAAATCAACGCGCGACGCAGCCGTTGGACATCATTCGCGCGTCAATAGTTCCGAAGCCGCCAACACCGTGTTTTGAAACGATAAAAAACCATTTAAAACTGCATTCGTAAAAACCCACGCCAAAAAGTCCATCGCTGAACTAAACGGGGGGGCGGATGGGTAGCGAGAATGAATAGTTTTATTCCGTATCATATCGGATTTAAAATTGTTATATTTTGCATGGATTACTGAGTACTGATAGTTAATATTTTGTTTTAATGTTGAAAAACAATCTGATATTTTTAATTAAGCACATTTTTTTTTTTTTTATGTTACTGCACTCCCCGCTCTAGTTTCATGATCGTCACTCGTATATACTCTAGATGTCCACTGCTCGACATAGGCCTCCCGTAATTGGCGCCACTCCTTCCGGTCCTGCGTATATAGTATCATATTTAAATTGAGAAAATCTCATAAATGTTGAGTAACTTCTAAATATTTAATAAACACGAGCCTATTTCTATATAAAAATAATAATACAAATACACTATTATACCTATACGTAATTTATTAATCTGTGCCTTATCGAAGGGTTCGAGAGACTATTACCGGTGCCTACCCTTAACAATCAATCAAAGAAAACCTCAAGCGCTCCGGCTTTTAATAAAAGCCGGCGTGTCGTTTCTAGAAGTTTCTCGCTTTGAATTCGGTGATATCTTTTGATATAATAAGTAATTTGATATTAGTAAACAAGTTTTGTGTGATAGATTTTGATTTAGCCCATTGCCATACTCCGAGCAATCACTACATTTTCTTTGTATTTGAAAACAGCTATGCTTTAGGAATGAAACCAGAAACTTTGGAGAGCAAAACTCCACTCCCAAACTTCCAGACCGCTAGAAAATCTCTGCTTAATTTAGCTCTAATACTATAAAAATAGGTATATTTTTACTTTTCAAAATGTAGGATCTGGCAAGCACCCCAAGTTTATTACAACTTTATTTATATATTGGATCTGTGTTCAGCAGTGTACTGGAATAGATCATAATTATAATGAAATATGCACACTCGTTAGTACTCAAACCCAAAATCATTTGACACCGTGATCATTTAACGAAAGAGTACTAAACCAGAGTGAGGAACTGAAAACAAACTTTACCATTGGCACAAGACGAGTAACTATCAGTAAACCAGCGGGGCATAGTAGCCCGTCTAGCCGGAAGTGACGCGCCGGAACCCGTCTAAAAGCCTCCGCCTGCATTTGTCTAACGGTCCGTGAGGAAGCGTCGATAACACTACAAACTTGCATTCTGGCCAAATTGCAACTTGTTCAATACTAAATATTTTTCGTATATAGGAGATCGTTTTTCTTTTGCTTTTAACAATAATTAACCCTTTGCGGTCCTAAGACTTATTAGTCCTAAGAGATACGTCCAATACGAGTGGACTCAGGACCTCAAAGGGTTAATGAAAATTAGGGCCATGCTCTATAAGTATAAATAAATTATATTTTTAGATAACATTTGTGATTTCAATTTTTTGTTGATGCCAATAAAAATCGTCAAAATCTGCCAAACAAAAAAAAATCGACGACAAACAGAAGAGAAAATGGCATTAAATGGCTTAATCCATACATAGGTACGTATAGAATTAAGCCAGTTTCACACCACCACCCAGGGTTGACTGGAAGAGAATACCTTACCTTTGCATCTTAAACTTAAGGTTATACAAAAGAATAAATAAATAAAATAAATGTAAGGTAATCAATTACCCGTCTCTAAGTGATCGATTAATAAACGACCGCTGGACCGAAGTTGGACCGTCTAATCGGAATTGGCGCGGAGGCACCGGAACAAGCCTAAAAGCCTCCGCCCGCGTTTGTTTTACGGTAACCGTAGGAAGCATCGATAGCACTAGAAACTTCCATTTTGCATTATTAGACTTTATAGAGCAATGATTGCTTAGAAGCTTTTCAATGTGTCAAAGGTGGTCCTAGATTCGAACACTGGCGTGCACCTCTTTATTTACAAAATTATATGTTTTTTTAACTTAACCATCACACGCTGTGTTGAAGAAAAATGCTGTGAAGCTGCACATATTATATTTGTCGATAATTCGATTCGATATTTGTCGATTCTTTTAGGCATATTAAGTTTTCCGATAGTGGACACCTCACTCTCTAAGTGTAATAAACAATTCCACCACATCAAATAAACAAATTACATTACATTCATAGATACGTATATATAAATATATTTTTTTGTAAACATACATTGCTGTAATATTAGGAATATTATGGAGTTCATTCTATATCTTGTTATTAATATGATTATAATTTCATCCGCGTCATATCCCATATTGGGTGGCCAGAGAGCGCTAAATATCTGTATCTAGAAAACTTAGTATTCAATATCATATACCATTAATCATGCAAATATAAACCAATAATAACCATTATTGAATATATACGGTACTCAATACAAGGCTAAAATGTAAAGGTTCATTATATATAGTTGTAATTAGTTCAAATGACGTCTGTAATGACGTAACAGCACTCTAGGTCCGGGAACCTACCTATAAGCCTCGGGACGAATCGATTTTACAATATAAATTTGAATGCTCGATTAAAGATTTTGTACATCGATTCTACATTAAATTTTGAATAGGATTATAACATCTATTAGAACTTTAAGTTGCTTTAAAGTTATCCAAATCGTAAAATACAATAAATAAAATGAAAGTTTTATTGTTTAACATTTATTTCTTGCTCGCTCTAGTACATTCTAAGTTATATCACACGTAAAGGAGTTTATGAACGTTATGATGCATTTATATATGAATAAAGATGTAAACAGATGATTAGACATTTTGATAGCTTGGTGGTTTAAGATTCCGCCTTTCACTCTGAAAGCCCTGGATTCAAATCCAGCTGTATAAATCTTTAAAAAATTACCTATATTTCTCATTTATTATTAACTAAGACAGACTAAAATCTTATTCCAAAAAAAATTTCTTTATAATTTTTGTATACTACGTATTCGTAGAAACTGGTCATTAACCAAGCCAAACCCTGGACATCTCGACAGCGAATCTACAAAGTCAACGATATGTCTTAAAAAGACCTTGCCAAAAAGCTAGCAAAAAATTGCCCCGCGAAATGAGAAAGTATGGCTGTCGAGGCGATGTCGTGACTACCATACGGGGCTTACAAATTCACGAACCCTCAAGATGTATGGCCGGCGCTTGTGCAAAATATGTTGGTATTAGTCATCTGAATTTTTTATATTGCACCTTGGATTATCATTTTACGGGCAACACATTACATTTTTACTAAGGTTTTTCAGTAATTGTTTGTGCGTATTAAACCAAGCGGTCTTTCTTACGATGTCATTGTATATGTTTTGCATTCATATTGTTTTCGTTTTCAATAAGTCTCAAATAAACACTTAATGATAATAGATTATAACGACTGTTTAATATGTTCATTAGATCACCTAAATACGTTTAAGAACAAAACAGGCCACAAACAGCCAAGAAAAATCATCTTAACGTCATTTGAATTGCGTTTGCTGTATACCATTGTCTCAAGCTAAATTGCCCTACAAAAATAACAAAATATTTTTTTTAAATTTAATCTCATCCTAAACATTTAATAATAATATCATCACGGCAGATCACTTACGGGTTAGGTTGGGTTGGGTTATCTTGTGTAACGTTAGGTTAAGTTAGGTTAGCTTAGGTTAAATTTATGTAGGATACGTTGGGTCCGTTAAGGTTATAGAGATGACGTACTACATTCAATATTATACACAACTCCTAAGCGTTTACTACACCGTAATTAAGAATTCTTAGTATCTACTAAATATTGTCATATAATCTGTCACTCCTTATATCGTCCGTTTAGGGTTTGGTTTTTCATCCCTAACCTCGTTCAAATGTATTTCAAATAATCGACCAATATTCCTTTCCACGCTGCAAATTAAATTGAAATAAAACTACATATTCCAGCTATTTTGAGGTGAAAAGATACCAGACAGACGTAGTTAATTTTGCGTGTAATATTAAAATGAGAATATTTAATATCTCTTTTCGAATAACTAATTTTATACAGGACATAGTAAGTTTTATTTTCATATACTTCTCCTATTAAAATTTAGTGAAACCCCGAACCGAAATACCACATTTGGATCCGCATGCACATAGTGTAGTTAAATTGATTTTCGAATTTGTATAAATCTCACACACGGATGCCCAAACCACGTTATATGAACGGATAATTTTGGTATGAAAAAGCGGTTCTCAAAATGTACTCCTTTTTTCTATAATTTTAATATTTGATTTAAAGATACTAAGGACCACAACATAACTAAAACGACGTAAATCGTCGACTACGGCGATGACGATGATGATATAAAGATACTACAGATCGCAATATAACTAAATACGAATACTAGAGCCCCATCCTTAGTTCATAGGCTGTGGTACATTCAACTTGTTTCTGCCGTTAAGCTATAATCTTTGCATTATCATTTCCTGGTTTGAAGAATGTCAGAGATACTTAGAGTCGTGACATTTCAGATTATTACTACAGGATACTAATACAATAAGAACTTCAACTAGTCACAGTTCTATGATAATATTTACTTTAAACGCAGAAAATGATATTTAAACTTAAAATCGTACATGATTCACTAAAGTCAGTAATACACATCGCACACTACAATAACTAATATAATATTTCATAACCAAGTGTGCAGAATACAAATCCGTTAATAACCGGTCTTAATTGTACAATATTATTCTACGTTATTAGCGGTTGGGAATATAAGTATGAGAATCGCTGGCCGGACGCATTCAAAAGCAAATGATGTAATACCGAGCCGGCTGTCAGTCCACGGCTTTATAATTAAATTGTGAAATGAGAGATAAAAGCAGCTCTAATTGCAGACATGTTATTTTATTTGGCGGTCTTTTAAATAACTTTAAATAGCGAATTTTATCATATCTATAGTCACATCGTGATTGCATTCGTGTTATATTATTTATATCCTTTTATAAAGCGAATTTAGGTGGTTTTTCATAACATGCCTACTGTTCCTTTAAAGCAAATACAATGGTATACTGATCGCGCTACTACAGTAGACACAAGTGTAGATTTTAATAAGCAACTTCTTTATGTATCACACAACATGTGTACGTTAATTTGCTATAAAGGTTCTAAAAGACGATTTTTCAAAATTATTTCGGTAAGAAATATATCTTGTTAACAACCTGGCACGTGCAGTTACCCGTTATTAGCAACAAACAGTTAACTGGCCAGTTAACTGTCTTCGCTATCTTTTAACAGTTCGATAAGAAAAACATGAATTACAAGCGGTTGAAGTGAAAACGAGCTAGCTTAAACAGATGCATAGTTCGCGTGCCTTCAGAAGTACGTTGCATTTCTTGATACCGTCTCTATTAACGACATCGCGTGTACAGTTATTGTTACCGTGAGATATTATCAAGAGATTGTTCCTCATATTCTTCAGATAAACACCTTTGTCGCTGACGGGCCGCAGAATAGGCGGCGCGAGAAACTGTGCTCTACGATCTGTAACCCGCAGAATTACGGGCAGGAATATTCCAGAGGAGGCCTATGTTCAGCATTGTACTGAGACACACTGATGATGTCTGTGTGATTGTTTTCATTCATTTACTGGCTACCGGTTGATACATGGGGTATTTTAATACTAATTAGTTTCTTTATTGTTTACAACTTTACGTTTTAATGCGCACGTTCATAGCATAACTAACAGTGACATCTAATGATTGCGATTTGATTAGCCCTTTGGTCCAGTAATTAATGAGTCTGACAACTGATCCAAGGGATGTGGATTCGATTCCCATTTAGACAATTAATATTTGTGTGACAAGCAGAAATTCTGTTTTGAGTTTGAATGCAGTAAAAGTATTCCAGATTATTACGGCACTTAAACAAAAAATAAAAAAAAATACATGAAATCCACATTCCCATTTATACTCGTAATTAACCTTAATACATTTGCATATATAATATTCTAATAACTGACAACAAATTTTTATAAAAACGATCAAAATCTCTTCAATATTTGTCATATCTCATGGAACCCTCTTGAGATCCTTCAAATAATGGCCTCACGCTTAATAAGTGACACAAAGCTTTCAATTTGTAAGTGGCTGCAAGATATGAAATATTCCAATTGCATTTTGACTCTGCCAGTTCCCTTTGAGGCGAAGCTTATTAGGCGATATTGTGTAACCAATATAATTATACATTTGTAATTAGAATATTCTTTGTAATAAAATGTAATTTACTTTACTTACTTTTAATTTACTTTATTTTATTTATAAGTGTAAAGTAATTAAGATATATTTATTGTTTATTAACACTGACAATGCTCTCAGGAAGAAAATATAGCCCTGCGTCAGAATACGCCATGATTTTCAGAACGGATAAAAATACTAGTCAGAGTCTATTCCATGACTGACATGGTGGTTCAATGTTCAATGGGCATTACCGCTGGACAGGAGGTTATGGGGTCCATAGAGAAACAACGAAAAATCGGCGTATGTTACTCAAAAAGAAAATTATAACGGAAACTTACTCGTAGTTTGGAAGGAAGTAAACCTAACCGATCTTTCTCTCCGGTTTTTATATATTATATAAACAGGGGCTTAATATTTTGCCGTTCTAATTGTGTCGCGGTTCCTTTGAGACAAAGCAGATTGTATCGCTAATTTAATTGTGCATTTCAAACTCTGTCTACTGACGCACATTGTACAACTGTCGTAGTTGGCACAACTGTTTTAATTAACTATGACGTATTGGTAATTATAATTGTAATTACTTAATAGTTTGGTGATATGTTGATGGTAAAATATTTGTATTAATCAAATTAATTAGTCAAGTATTTGGAATGTAGCGCTTGAAAATTAAGCAACTAATAATTTAGCGTTGATGTTCTTTTTGATTTTTCTTTCGGTTTGATTAGACGTAAGTGCTTGAAGCGACTGAAAGTCGTTAAATCAAAATTCTTATTTTCTTATTCTAAATTTAAAATCATACTCTTAGGTATTCAATGATATTTTAAAAGATTATATCAGCACATCTTGATTATCAAAGTTGCGTGGTTTTCGATAGAATTGAAGCAAAAACAAAATTTTGTTTTTTTTAACCTGACAATTCTAGCAGCTTACTCTCCGAGAGATACAATTCGATAATCCATAAAAGAGTTAATCCGTAGGCAGCAAAAAGATAGACTATTAAACTTATCGTGAGTTTGTATGCAATATGTTTGTATGTTTTTCCAGAGACTGTTGCCTTCATCACGATCTCGCTGCCATCATGAAACATAAGCAAGTGCTAAGTATATGCATAGATATCCAGCTATTCCAAATGAGTTTCCACTCATCCCTTCAAGTATAGTCAAGTCCTGTCTGAAACTTCTGAAACTTCTCTATGACGGTGACCGCTCACTATTCTAATATTACACCACCTGTCAGCGGAGGGCAGTGGGGGGTTGGAGGGAGAGGGGGCGGGGAACCGGAGGTATGCAATTTGTATCCGCTTCCGTCCGGACGCCTCGAAACTTCAGTCGCATGTCGCGAGTTTCGCCAATTCCTATCGAACTGGTTAGGCACAGTTCAGACATGGAATTAGGATTATCCGAACTAGGTAATTTATTTAATGAGGATATTCATTAGGAGTCTCGAAATAGATTTGTTTATTTTAATATTAGCCTTACATATCTTTTGTTAATTAGTGCTGAAATAAACTAATCAAATGAAAGTAGTAATAATGTATTTGTTAATAATTTTATAAATGTAGAGTTAAAGATGAGACAAAAAATAAAGAGAAAAAAAATATCCCAATACATTATAGTCTCAGACTTCATAAAACGAACAAGAAATGAACCTAAAGTTAGGTATCACGACAACAAAAGCGTTGCTACGCCAATTTTTTATTTTTATTTATGTACATACAGTAAAAAAAGGAATATATACAAGAACAGCTTGTGTTAAATTAAAACTAAAAATTCCCTACAAAAGTTCAAGCGTTTTCCATCTCAAACGTATGTAACAATATTTTCCACTCTTTTATCCATCAAACGAAAACTAATTTGCCGTTGTCACGAAGCGAAACTGAAAAAACATTAATTCGCCACATCCAGTATTTCTATGCAAAATAGGGTCTCTGTAAACCCAACACGTTTTGGCAAACAGTCCGACGAGTTCCTCTTGCGAACTCTCCCAGTTTCCAGCTTAGGCTTAGCTATACCATAATCAATAGCGGCTATATTGTAGTTACAGCTAGCAGACTACTATAGTATTATTATACTTACTTTAAACGTAACATCACGCCTGTAATCCCCGAAGAGGTAGGCAGAGGAGTATAGTACACTCCCACGATTCACCACTTATGTTTTTACCATTGAATAGGTGGAATTATGTCCTATTGAATAGGTCGTGAGCCTGTTGCCATACACCGAGCAGAGATCCAGTCTCACCAAGCACAGATCCAGACTCCGAGTCACTACTAGAAATTCTAAATTAGAAAAATCCAATAGTACGCGACCCGGGATTTGATCCCAGGACCTCCCGATCGGCAGTCGCGCTTGCAACCACTCGACCAACGAGGCAGTTAAAATTTTGAATTTAATAAATTATGATGGAATTTCTGATCATTAGTCTCTATAACATAATTTAATCCCGTGTAACATTAACGTTATCATGTAATTTATATATTTGTAGGCAGGTAGTACAATCGTATTTAATTTTAGTTTTGTTGTTTTCGCGTATGGTGGATTGGCTCTGCCGGATAAAATTAAAAATGCTTCTATTCGACAGAAAACCAAGGTCACTGATATAACTCAGAGGGTTAACATGCTGAAGTGGCAATGGGCTGGTCATATCTACCGAGAGGGACAATCCGTGGAATAAGCGAGTTCCCGAGTGGAGACCGCAGATCGATCGATCGATGGTGACGATTTACGAAAGGCTGCAGGTAAAAGCTGGATTCGATAAGCTGAGAACAGGCCGCGATGGTGTTCGTTAGGGGAGGCCTATGTCCAGCAGTGGACTGAGATAGGCTGATGATTCTCTTAATTATCAACCCTTTTTCATTCCACTGTTGAACGTGTTTTACCTTAGAATGGGGGTTAATAATTTCAACCCTTCTTATTCTGTTTACTACGTTGGTCACGTGCGGGATGGTTGACTTTTTTGTGAATAACTTTCATCAATCAGTAAGGCTCAGTTTCTTTGTTCAGTAAGTGTTATCTATAAATACGCAATTTACGTCTTATAAAATGTGTATGTATGACAAATTCGAACGTTAAGACATCGGCGCCGTGGCTTAGTTGGTTAAAGCGCCTGTCTAGTAAACAGGAGATCGCGAGTTCGAATCTCGCCGGGGC
>DWMG01003153.1:0-12257 GCA_018244855.1 Elbella merops
ATCGTCTGGCTCAGTATGCAGGTTATTTATGACTGACTATACTAAGAGCACTATGCTGAAGTTTATTTTAATTTTTAAATTGAACTCAAGAGCTAATTTTCCTAAAACGGTTTCCATTCTCCATCCGATACGAAAATATAACAAACACCAAAGGAACCTCCACCACCTCTTATTTCTTTGCCTAAATTAAAAGTAGCCTGGACTGGAAAAGTACCATACTACAAGGGAAGTAACTAGAGTGACGATTAACATCTTAGCAAAAATAATGCTGAACATTTCTTCCTGCGGTCTTTTTTCTTCCGATACACGAGTACTGCACCTATATAAATAATATGCGTTAAGTCAATAAAAAACATGTCAATGAAAATCTAATTCCCATAATGTTATTATGTCTATGAAATATGTTTACGAAAGTTAAATATTGATGTATATTAGTAAAATGATTTAATTGAACTCACTGAAAAACTTAAAAATTTTCAACCAGTACATACATATATCGATAGAGGCAGAGTTGATTCTAAACGTAACAACACCTAAGGGAGGTCTGCATTATTCACATACTGAAAAGCGTAAGTTCGTACTGTGACAGGGTTGGCCTATTTCAACAATGTCCGCACTTCGGGGATTGTGGCGTAAATTCCGCCTCGAATATAATACTGGAGACACCGATAATCCACGTTGCGACGTTGTTCAGTAAAGCGTAACTAAATACGTGATTACGTCATGTCGAGCCATACCACGAGCTGTGGACAAGGTTTGTGGAAAACGATCTCTAAGTGTTCAAAAAGGGTTTAAGATTCAAGTAGACAATAAAAATGGTACAAGATTTTAGAAGGGTTTAATATTGAACTCGGGAGTAATAGTCGCCAATTTTTTATTAAATATAAAAGTACACCGATTCAATGCGGCGCACTTTGATGGCACTCGATCCATGGCACCACTGCGGTGCCGTGCCATCCGTACGGAATCGGTTAATCTCCTCTCGTTATAACAGACACGTGTCTAATTTCGAAAGGAAAAATTTATTCATAATGAGGATGATTGAATTAAATAAAACACAACCACGTTAAAAGCTTAGAATTAAAAGCTTTAGATCCGTTATGAGAAACGCTACGGTCAACGGCAAATATTATGAGATAAAAATAAGAAAATATACTGATTATATCTTAACGCTAGGTCTCTTAAGGGGTTGGCAGAGAGCACCGAGTGCAAAATATGTATCTCTATCCTCACAGACCTACCGTACTTCTTATACAATCATTTCTCTCATCATACATGCTCTCTCGTTTCTGACGATATCTCCTCAATGGTTTTTGGGCATCAACTTACGTAAAACCCGTAATAAGATAGCAACTGTTTGTAACTAAACTCATGTTTTACTATCCCTCTCACAGGCCATTAGCACATGAACCGTTGTACGCGTAAGCCGACTTGTGAATAATGGTATAAATTCATGAAACAACATGTAACAAACATAAAGCCAAACTCACGATAAAAATATGCTCATTCGCTCTGAGAAAATCTTCGAGGCCGTATTACTTAGTTCCCCCAAACAGTTCTACCATCAACTTAAATAAAATTTAAGTTACACGCCAAGTAAGTACTGAGCAGGAGTTACAGCTAAGAGTTACAGTTAGATGACTCATTCCGCTAAGTGTGTTAGGTTTTATATTTATAGAGAGACTGACTCCTGGCTGTGCAAAATGCTGTTTAAGTTCTGAAAGTCGATTACTTTTTATTTTATGGCCAATTGGTTAATGCAATACAAGAGCCGTACAGACAAACGATGTTAGTTAGATGTCGTGCACTCAACTTATTTTTGTGCATATTTTGAAACTTAATAAAGAAACTAGATGTTCTAAAATATTGTGGAAAAGCGAGTTATCCAATAGGTAATCCCCTTTATTTAAGTTATGAAATGTTACTGTATCTAATGTGAAGGGGGCTTAAGAATGATATCCATATATATCGTATCTATAAGAAAATTTTATCAGCATACGACCACTTCAAAAATTATTCCAAAACTAAGGTATCAAGCATAATACAAGTGAAACATATTTCATATAATATGTTTCATTTGAATACCTTTCAAAAGTTACATTTCAAATCGAAATACTTTGAAAATCACTTTGTTATATATAGAACTAGATCATAAACTATTATGAAACTGTTAACCATAAGTGCCTTTCAGAGCGCCAAGAGTTATGACTGAAGCTAACCTAGTAACTCGCTACTCGGGCGGCTCTCGCTTCGGCACAGCTAAAGTTAACGTCGGAGCTTATCGAGTTGCTTTGTTTCAGTTACACTCTAACTTGAGATGCTATCAAAGCATTCTAGATATGATGTTCCAGTTTTAAACCATGCCTATCTAGTTATGCGTGTTACAGAATTATATTAACGATAACCGATACTAATATAGAAATGCGTACCTAAGCAAATCTTTCTGTTGCATTTTCATATGAATAACGTTGAATGGATTGTGTTTAATGTGCTAGGAAAGTAGAATGAAAACTTAAAAAAGCACGGCAATAATTTCTGTAGATCCATTATTAAAAGTACGACATATCTGCGTGTAGGATGTTGCGATTACAACTAATTGTTAATATTATTGATACAAACAAACCTGGATTTGTCCTGATTTTGTCTATAAACGAATCCCATGTATTTATTTATTTACATATTATTTGTTGGTTAAATATAATCGGGAATACGTGGGAGTACAACACTTTTCTATATAAATCTTCGGTGAAATATAGACTTGAATGCTCTGTCATACTAAATACCGATGTAGCCGTAATAGCGGCTCTAGTATATTTAAAGGCAAGCACAGTCTACGTGACTCCGAAAAAATGATAATTGAAATATGAGAACGTTTTGTATTGGAGAAGTGCACGGTCGCTCCGCTGGCCCCGATGTAATGAGAAAAGTTTAGGCTTGCCCCGCGGGGCCCATCAGCGGTCGTCGGAGTCAAACTCGTTTTTAGTCCAATTTACATCGCATATCATTGTAATTTGCTCTTTCGACTGGATTGTACCCACAAATAAAACTGTCATATATTTGCAGAATAAGATATGAAGCTATGTATACATACATATGTACATACACAACTCTACATTTTCTTCAAATATTCTGCCGCTGTAACTTTCATAGCCCCATTAACCATTATAGTCAGCTAATATAACTGAATCCAAGCCACCGTCACTATACATGATAACAATAACACTAATGTATAAATTTTAAATCGGATTCAAATTCGAAATACGAATTCTTCGAAACTCGAATTCGAAATACAAAGTGTTCCAAACATGAATTCGAAATATGAAATGTCTGTGTCAATAGAATACGAGTACTTTAAATATTTAAACAGAATGAGTATTATATCCAATTTCACATTTCGCTGTTTTTATTTGTGTAATAAATGCTAGAGAAGTATTATAAATTACAGTGTATTATAATGATCAGTGGCGTATTGGATGACTGTTTCATAACTATCCCAGAACATTAAAATGGTAAGTTTCTTTTACTGTTGTTCATGTCATATCTTTTTTTATGCAGCTGAGCCCGCCCGAACAATTACGACTCCAGCTCAATCAAGACGAAGCTAAACTTTTTCTCATAAAGTTCTATACTTCACGCGTAAAACCTAACAATAAAAAGAAAGATAAAAAAGAAACAGACGCATCTACAAATTTAAAATTAGCAATAATAATGACCGAAGTTGGTGCGCTGACGACACACGCAAGGTCACCCCAATTGACCTCGCTGTGTCACCAATTATACGACATACAATTGCTATGATTTAGGATTACAATCGGTACGTTCGTGCGATGTTCGATTTATGGCTAGTCATTATCAGATGGCGCGAACCAGAGGGACGGGTACGTATGATTTGTGATTGCCAATTAAGCATCATACGTCCACCTAACTATGTGTAATTAAATGCAAAGAACGTATAGTTTGTGATTTGGTTTCTATATAATTTACGTTATAATATCTTTACTTGATTTTTGATATCTATTAGAAACGCAACGTGTGAGTAGTAAAAATCAACTAACCAATCTGATGTACGTACGTTAAGGTTTTTTCTTTCCGATACACTCGTAATTTAACAATACAGTGACAATTTAAACAATGTATCTTCATCTAGCATCTCTTTACTTGACGACTGTATCATCTAGTTTTGCGAAGGCCGCAGAGGCAAGAGTGGGTCGAGTCGTGGTGAAATAATTAATATCGGATCAGATTACCTACTGCGGTGGCAAGGCTAACCGCTTTTATACAAATCGGCCACAACGTTTAACACCTCACGTTAATTTGTACTGTAATTTATTAACAAGACAATCACCTACTTGGAAAGATTATAATCATATAGATTATATGAAAACGAGAGAGTTAGAATGATCCGCTTTACATGATATTTAAAAATAAATAAAAGATGAAGCGTGACTTTTTCTTGTAAAGTTATGGAAGTTTACGAGAAAAAGTTACAAAGTATGGACTTTTTTAGAAATCTAGCAATAAAAAGAAAAAATTAAAAAAGAACGAGACGGACGTTTTTCGACATGGCCCGACTAGAACACAATTAGAGCCAGATATGAATGAGAACTAAGACCCAAAAATCATAAGAAATTATGATCACACCTTTAGTGCAAAAACGAGGGCAACTTTAGGCAAAAACGAGGTAAGTTAACATAAAAAGCTACGATACCGATATTAATTTGAAAATCTCATAAGCCTGAATTCAGTACTATTTCATCTTGGGTATTTCACAGCGTTGTAGATTACCATCCTTCGGCAAACAACGAGCAAACAAGATAAATAATGTGTTAGTGGAGTCGCAACGAGGGGGTTAATATTAAATGAAGTCGCGCGGTGAAAGGGTTAGCCACCTTTTAGCTTAATAACGCGACTTCGCACTTTGTCAACTCTATTTTCGGAACTGCGCTCCGTGTTCTGAATAAATTCACCTTCTCTTTCATTTTATACTCGAAACAGCTTCTTAAAGTTCAATGAAAATTGTTTCATTAAAAATGTATATCTTATCTTGTTATTACCTGATAATATAATATAATGGTGATCAATTTAATTACTAATTGACTGCAAGTACTAAGGTTAAATATCTGTGTTCAAAGACAAGCTCAACAGAAAACTGAAACAAAATGAACAAATCATTCATTCACCACAAACAAAAAACGAATCATTCGTTTAACTCAGTTTTCTTTCCGTTTATTTTCTTTTCTTTACATAGTTTTCTTCATAATCAGCTCTGATAAAATCAGCGAATTCCTAAAATATCCTGCATTTCACAAAAATCGTGCGTTCATAATATAACATTTATTATGAAGCAGTTTCGCAACACGTGTTCATATTAAAACAGCTGCAACACATTTGACAACATTTAATATGAAGATAGTTTGAATGCTGAGAAAACACATTATTTTTACAAAAATATTTTTTTCGTCTTCGTCTACTTTTTATAACAAAAGTACAATTTTCTCGGTGAAGTTGTTAGGGCGTGAAAGGGCGATACCGCCTCTACACCCATTACAATCTTGCAGCAATTGTTATAAAAACAAGTTATGTTGGAGTCTAAAAGTTCAGACTGGCGGTCCACGTGTATAGTAATGACGACCGATCCTGTTTTCAAATGTGCCAACGCGTCTGTGCCCAATAAATTCACAACCCATGGTGACCACAAATCAGCGGGTGGCCTGTTTGCTAGGCTAAGTATAAAAATAATAATAATAACAGAGTTATATTCCACCCTAGTATACCCAACTAACATGTACTAATTGAAACAATGTGGACTAATCGTTTCTCCTAGAGTCCTATATGGAATACAGTCTTCTAACAATGAACTTACTGATACAAATAGTATAGACGTGAAGCTCCAAGGGCGGCAACGACCACTCATAATTTTATTATTATTATATTGTCAAGCTAGGTCCCTTACGATGAGCTCCATTGTTTTAGATTACGGCATATTCAATTGTCTGAATTGTCTACAACTAGCGAGGAGAGCTCGTTATGTCTAATTTTAATATTAATTTATAAGTGTTATGTGCCAATTAAACTGGCTGATAAGCCCTGTTCACAATATATTTTCTCATCATCATCATCATTATCAGCCCATATCCATCCACTGCTGGACATAGGCCTCTCCAATGGCACGCCACTGACTTCGATCTCCAGCTCTTCGCATCCAACCATTGCCAGCCACTTTGCGTATATCGTCACTCCACCTAGCTGGAGGGCGTCCTAGGCTACGTTTGCCAAATCGCGGTCTCCACTCCAGTACACGTCTGCTCCAGCGGCTATCGGTTCTGCGACAGATGTGACCAGCCCACTGCCATATATTTTCTAATTGTAAGTATTCCACTTTTATTCATCATCATTTCATAATACCAAAACCAAATCCGGACGAAAATCTGCTACTTTCATGTATAGGGAGTGAAAAATAATGATATTTGTTCCCTGTGTGGTTATTATGTGTTGCATTAAATAAATAAACATGTCTACATATCTTTTAATACATACTTGTCATGACTAACGGTGATGTCATCATGTCATCAAGACATGTATGAATATATACATACATATGTATATAGTATGTAGATGTATAAATTATAAGGCGAGTGTACATTGGAATTTGCAATGTTATTAAACCCACCCCCACCCCGCTATTATAATCCCCCACAGATAATATCACGGGCACGTATACATGTCGGTTCGATAAAGCTCCATTAGTTCTCAATATCCGGATATACTGCTGTCGGACGTCACAAAGGCCCTATTACCATACAATACCGGGTCAGAGTTACTGCAAACTATTACTCGGGACCTCTTCATATGACCCAAATTTTGGTCTATTAATCAACAATGCAATGTACCTATTTATGTGCTGTTTTGGCTCTTAATAAAGTTTTATTTCTTTCTATTGATTTATTTATTCATCTATTTATGTCGGGATCGTCAATACTATATACAATATTATATATATTGTGACTATTTAAATGTCAGGTCAATTACAGGCTACCAGCGCTTTCAATATTGTATATAAGGATAGAATACATCACAATAAAAATTATATAAGACACTATACATTTAAGTTTTATAAATTAATTTACATTTTATTTCAATGCAGTCCTCGCCTCTTATGTGTTGCAAACATGTCCTCCGTTCAGGTCAGATGGTGGTGTACTTTTTAACAACCATAGGTTCGCTATTGACCACAGTATCGTCTAATTGTAATGGAGGTGTAGTTTCGAATTTAACACGTTTTCTTAGAAAGTGCTCATTAATTTTCGTTTTGAAAATTGTAAGTAATAAATCAGGAAAAAACATCGACAAGAATAAGGTCACTGCATATAATTTTAACGCCTTGTGAAAGACGACAGGATTGCATTGCAGTGCATTGAAGGATACTGAAATGGATATGTCAGTTCAAAATAAATCATGGATCACATGGATGCGGGATACATTCAAGTCCACATTAGAAGAAAGAAGAAGAAAGAAAATATGTTTATTTTGCATGATACGCAGTTACATACAACATAAAAAGAGATACAACAATTAACAAAAAAAAGGTATAGTTAATGTAATAATAATAATTAATAACTAAGTAATAATAATAATAATTAATAATAATAATAATAAATAATAACTAATAATTAAAATAGTACATTGCAAACAACTTCACATCCGACCGTCCGATTTCAAACTACGCGCAATATTCGATCACCTTTATCGAGCCCCACTCATTTAGACTCAAATTGAAGCTGGGTGGTTAATTTAAAACGGGTAGAGATTTTTTGCAATACTCGTAAATGCTTTATGGCTAGTTGCCAGATTGTAAACAATTCACCATTTAAATCTGAACAATAACGAAATTAAAAGGCACAGAATGGAGATACCTACCTATGAATACGTTTAATATGTGTAAATATTGCATAAAACAATTCTTATCTCCGCATACTCGTATACTGATACATATTAGTGATAGGAACATTCAAATCAATAGCACAAACTGTTAATTGGCTTCACATGGCTTTGGATAGCCCTCATTGCTAAGATTACTTATATATAAACAAAGTGTAAATGAATTATAAACAAAACATCGATAGGTAGAATAAGTAAATAGGTAATAAAACTAAAAAAATAAATCGTACACTAAAGCCAACACTACACAGAGAAATTCAGCAAGTAATTTCTTTCAATTGGCTGAAGTAAATTAGTTTAGTAATAATTAAATAGGTTGCTTTTACGTCGAAAATAAAACGAGAAACTTACATATTCAAATATTAAACAACTTAGGTCGGCAAACATTAATTGAATCCCCCCAAATAAAACCCCAGCACGCGTCAGTGAACTCGTTAACCGGTAAAGCGTCTGCACAACCGGGGAGATAAACCGTAAACCGGAGATGAGATAGAAGAACATCAATGTCTGGGGACCGAGGCCCGTTTTGGCACATATGCGATTTTACTATTCAGGTCACAGAGTCGTCTCACTGAAAACGAACAGAGATGGCCCTTGCCGAGGGAGAGTTTGACCAGAAACGGTAACAAATATGGTAGTAAGATATAATGGCCGTTTGATTCTGACAGTTCTATATATACATATAATGCCAAATCAGTTGTTCCAAAAAATGTTGAAAAGCTAGTCAGTCGTACAGAGCTGAGTGACTTAAATTTTCGATTGAAATTGACACGGCATACAAATCGAAGGCTATAAATGAAGATAAATCGAAAAGAAAATACACAACATCAAGCCTGTGTTTCCATCATTGGGCAGGCAGTGTATACCAACTGTGGTAATTCTTCATTTTAAATATTATATTATACATAAGCTAGGGGGAGATATAGTTAAAATGCCATCGTAGTATAAAATCCCATTCGCACGCTGTGTAACAAGCACATGTAAATATATGGGAGGTAAAGAGAACCGAGTCAGGTATAGTCTATATGTACGTAGAACACAGGGTTGATTGCTGTTTAATTTTCGTAATTGGTGTTGGCACGTGTTCTGTATTGGACCTGCGAGAATACTAACAAGAATAATTGCGTAGGCTTTGTACCGTAAACACACGCGGGTAACACAAGCCATTTTATAATATGAGCCATTTTATAATATTTAAATGATAAAAAGGCATGGGATTTAATAATACGTTTCGCCAGGCTGTCTCTAAACTCACCATATTATAGTAGTAGAACTAAGTTGTAAGCAGATGACAGGCTGATATTACCACACACGATGACTGTCATGTGTGCTGTTTATCAGACTGTAGCCATACTGCAACGTGGCTAACTGTATTCAATTTTGTTATTTAAAAGAGTGCTGGTAGTTTTTTTCTCCGGCTTTTTTCTCCCGGTCTACTATAGTCTGAGGGGCGCACAAAGCCGAAGTACAAGTATATGTATATAACTAAAACATGACCTTCACTGAGTGTATGTATATACCTTATAATGAATAAAATAATTTGAATTTGAATTTAAATTTGAATATGAGATACGTCTGTAACTGATAAACAATATGCTGGGTACGGTGGGCACACGTCCCGTATGTAAGTTTACAATGACGAAAATGAAGTCTATGTTCTATGTCCAGTGGTGGACTGAGACAGGCTGATTACGTGATGCTTGCTACAGCTCAAGGTTTGTCTACAATAGATTTACTAACTCCGCTTTCGGCTGTAGTACCTAATGTCAAATTGAACAAGTCATTCTAGGCCCGATAGCTCATACATCAATTTCACGTACGGTACAAATCAACACAAAATTGATCAAGGACACACTAATACATATAATCTGGAACCAAATAAAAAACAAATTTTTCTTATACAATAAGATGTAAGATGAAGTTAACAGATTTAAAAATAAATATGCAACAATTAAAATAAAATTTTTGACACGTATAATAATAACATATTTTCCGAAATGGAAATAAGTTTCACACACAACAATTATATCAATGTATCATAAATTTACCAAATACAACAAATGGGAGCTAGACCATGCCGTCATTAAATGAATGCGAAATTAAAGGCAAAACCAGTACGTGCCTCGACCGCTACTTAACGAGGTAACCTATCGCAGCTTTGATAATAAATAAATTTGAATCTTTTTTTTTTCAAAACGAATCATCTCGTATTGCTTTGAGATTTTATAAATTTAGACGGACAATTAGCTCTGAATTACAGAATTAAAAAATTGACTGTTCAACCGTTAATTAAAAAAAACATAAAACGGGAAACATGACTGCACGAGCTGTACGTATGTAGGCTCTGGACTATAATGGAATCTCTGCGCCATTTATATTCAGCTCATTTTCAAATTTAGGGGTGAACAGTGCTTTAGAGAGCATATCTGAGATTAAAGTAATGTCTAACGATCGTGGTAAATATTCTTCTGACGGTTATAAATATCTTAGCCAAGACAAAAAGATTGACTACTTTCTTAAACCACTGTTAAATATGTATATACGAGTAAAAGTACTAATACAACTAATTGTAATGAATGACCTATTTAAATATTCTGTAACACTTTAATCTTTTTTTATACGCTCTCCCTGTCCACGCGTATCGCTTTGTCATATCTGTTCAGGCATCTCCGGTGGCAGGGCGGCGCTAATCCGAGCCCGCGAGTCGCCCACTCGCGATACGCTCCAAGCCCAATTTCCATGAGTTTCCGCCATTTGCATAACAAAATTCGAATCGCTTACCGTCTTATATCCACTTGCTTGCGTAAAATGAGCCAGTTTTTAGGGGTAGCGCTATAAACTGGCGTACGTCACGTTCCAAATTAACGTTATATTCGAACTTCTGGTAATAACAAATTACTAATAAAACATCTCACGAATTAAGCGTAATTCAAGTGAAAGTTTGGTAATACTTTTAGGAATAAAGAGAACAATTTTCATAAAAATAGGTGTATGTTATTTGCGTCTCTTTCACGAGGGAACCTGAACAGTTCCCATAAAATCTTATATTCCCTATATCACACGCTTATAGTTTGTTTCAAAAAGATCACTGCGACCGTTATGCAAGAATATGGTGAAATAATAACGAAAATATTTCAATTTTTTAAGTATCTTGATTATAGTATAAAGTAGCAGTTATTAAAAATATGTAGTTGGTAAATAGTTATTCAGTTTAGCTACTCCCAGTAACAGAAGTTACAACTGTAAGATTCTGTAGCATAGACACACCTGAATACAAAAATAATAATTCAAAATTTGATAAGCAAAATGTATAAAATCAACTTTTACAGTTACAAATATGCTACAAGTTTTAAGCTGAAAACTTTCCCTTTGTTGATTGGGAAAATTGCGTTCTAAGAGAAAATATGAATGAAATCCAGCGCTCGAGCAATGAAAGCAAAATTTAAAATGAAGATTTGGAACATTGTTTATTGTACTTTGTTATTATTTAAGTTGGATCTCAGCCACGTGTATTCAATAAAGGACAGCGTTTAGTTAGTTTTGGCAGTCCGGCCGTTTTGTAATTTGGAAAGTATTCGAGCCGCGCACAAAGGAACCGCGGCGATCTTAGACAAACTTCATGAACAAAGTTACAAAGTTCAACATGGGCTCACGGAAATTGTTAACTATTAAATTTTCCTGAACAAACTCCTGAAATATGCATAAAATTGCAAATATTTCGAAACCTGCGTAGTAATGGACAAAAAATGAATTGCTCAACAACAAACGTCATTTAATGGTCACAAAAGATTGGAACACATCACATATGATTAAAACTGGAAATTTTAAGGGCAGGATTTTTATGTGATCAATCGAATTGTTTAAGCGCTATGTAATTATAAAAGTTTATGTTTGAAAAAAGATTAATGAAAATTGGTGGTTGAATAAAAATTAATCATAATACCAATTTTTTTCGCAGAACCCGCGAAGTGACTAGAAACGGCTAGTACACTTAAAACATTAAACATAGCCTCCCCAAGCGACCTATTTACAAACAACTACACATCCGGCGCACCCTGGGCGATTAGAAAGGATTAACCAACCCACGCTGATTGGTTAATCCTTCTAGCACGAAGACAAATACGTTTTCATCGACACATTTAAAAGAAAAAAGTTAACCAATTCTTCCCAATCCGGATTTAATGCTTCATTGTAAATTTAGAGATTGTAATAAAAAGCTTGTGAGGATGTCCGATTATTATAAAAGACATAATAAATTGTTTGATTTTAGTGCTTATCATCTGAATAACGAACAGATAAAATTAGTAACTTGGAACTAA
>DWMG01003154.1:0-12254 GCA_018244855.1 Elbella merops
TGGTTTTTGGTGCTCGCCGACCGATTTTAAGAGGACACTACCAACATATTCAACTGTCACCTTTGAAAATTCAAGATTTCTAAAAAAAAGGGTAGTTAGCGTTTTATATATGCTTGTATCTAAGTCTAAATATTATTCAGTTCTGTTTATTAATGTACCGGTTTAACTCACGTGTGTTTTTTCGGACCTGTACGAGGTCCTTCCTCACGAGCTCCCGCCGTTTGCAGCGAGGTCGCGGCGGAGACTGACTTCAGTTCTATCTAGCACTATTTTCACGTCATTGTATTAAACATTGTCAGCACACTCACTTAAGTAATATGCATGTTATTATAGTTACATCATTATGTTTTACAAGCTTTTATAAATAAGATCGACCTGCAAGTGGAGCAAAAATTTCCAAGAAATAAAATTTCAAATATTGGCAATTTTTTGTCGCCTGATAATCAGGAGAAAGAGAATAGAACTGGTTTGTCGCCATTGGTAACCTGCAATGTGTTTGGGACCTATAGGTTCGTTTGGACAGATTTAGTACATTAGAGTTTGAGGTCCTTAGGGTCAAAGATCAGCTGAGAGGGTCGAGAAATTGATAATGGAACTGATTAATTACTGCTAGTAAACCACTCAGGTTTTCCGCTCACTTCAGTTATTTCGTCGAGGCTAATACTTTTGTTTTTATTTGTATGAGTTGTATATTTTTTTGTGTATCACAGATATAAACATGTTTTTACAGTTTCATAAACTGTAATTGCATACGTCTAATTAATTATTTTAATAATGTACTGTACAACCACCGGTTCGTTTTGCTGTACAACTCTGAGCAGAAAGTAGTTTTATCTTCACTGTGTTTTTACATCGCGTCAGTTAATAAAACTACATATATTAATTTCTACTAGTCGTTACGCGCGACCTGCTACGACCCAAAATCCAAATGTAAAGAAAGCCTCAACTCCTACACAACCACACATACCTACAACTTTTATAAAATCTTATTATAGCACTACTAGGAAATAAAATGATATCTGGAAGTAGCCTTTCTCAGACCCCACCTTATTCCTCTTTTACAGCTCAAACTAACCATAATTATACCATATTCGAACTGCATCGATTATACCGTACTAAAATGAAAACAAAACAAACAAACACGAGAACTTTCGTTAATGTACTCGTATATTAGAGATATAAGGCTGTCAAAAAATCATGCCTAAGGTTCGACTCATGGATGGAAGGTGATATTTATAGAGAGCGGCCCATGGACCAGTTTTTCCCCATAAATCAATATTGGCTGTGCCATCGGCGATCTCTCGGTCGGTTGCGTTCAGGAAAGTAGATAACTACCTAAACGCTTCCTTAAACAATTTTAACGGTATAAACATACAAAACTGCTTTAGCTCTTACGAGTACGTATATCGTGTCAATATTGGATAAGTAGAAAAGTAGATGGTGTCACACGACATTCTAAATATCCGCACGAGCGAGCGGCGTGTGTAGAGTTCTCCAGGTTTATTCGTATTTGTTTATATTTGAATTCGTCGTATTTTTAATAGAATCAGGCGGTCAGTTTTCGGATAACCATTGTTAATAGTCAAGTTAAAGTTAATATGTAATTGCCCATGTTTTAAAATGCCTATTTAAAACGCGCAACATTGCAAAATAACTTTAACTTAACTATTAACGTTGTGTTATTTTCATTTTCTTCAGTGTTTTCTTTGAACAATTTGATCTCAAAAACAATTAAAGTTGTCGTTAATATCAGGTCACAGATAGCTAGCTGCCGTTAAGCGACTAAGACGGATCGTGTCCTAGGACATCTATCCATAGATAAATCAATAGTAAAGGTTAAGTGCATAAGCAAACCTCGGGCGACATTCCTTCAACATTCTGTATTGTTCTTTGAATATAATTTACCGCACCAGTGACTGTAACAGTACCTACGAACTTTAATAACTTCATCTACGTCTAGAAATGATTAAACGTTCTCATGCGCGAACTAGCGAAGATTGCGCAGTGGCAAATTGTAGTGCTGTTGGGAGTATTATGGTAGATAAATGGATTTAATTTCCCAAGGGAAACTATGAACTCAGTGATGTAGGTACACAGATGAATGGCGGAAGGAATAATTTTAAATTTTAGATGTCATAATTAAAATTAGTTATTGGGGACGTATATAAAATATCAAAATCAAGTATTAAAATCAGTCAACTTAATACTCATTATCGTGGAAAATCTTTCTATGCCCGAATCACCAGTCCGAATAGTTGTATGTGCATAGTTCAATCATGTTATATTATTATCTTTCAATAAATTTACAGGTAATTTCTTGAAATGTACCATTATCATGTAAAGCGTAAGGACCATGAAATAAAAATAATCGTGATGAACTTGAATTTGTTTTTAAATTGAAGTCAGTCGAAGTAACCTTCATGTGGTCGAGCATATTAAAAGACAGCATTTAATATAATGTTTTTATTCCGTTTCGGATCCATAAAGTTTATTATTATTAAATTTCGTTTACAAATGAACGGATTAAAATTTTCTAAACTGGGGGAAATCGCATTACCGCCACTTTATTAACGGTTATGACGCATTTGCAAATTAACCAAAATCTAATCTCCCCTTTCACTCTTTAGTCCATCAAATCGTTAAATTGCGATGTAAGCATAATTTGTCCATAAATCTTAAAAATGATTAAGGTAGCCGTAGGTTACTTAAAGATATTTCGTGTTAAAATCTGCGAAAGTTCCGACGTTTTTTAGGCTTTGTGCCGTTTATTATCATTATAATTATTGGTTAAATTCAACAACTGTTTAGTTCGTTTTATTAGAACGTGTAATCTATATTTACACCCTATCATCACGCGTACCTTTCTCTGGAAAGATAGACAGAGCAGTGTAATACTACCACATTTCACGAGTTGTGTTTTACGTCCCTTGTAATCGTGGGTGAACCTCTTGCCATACAACTAACATAAATCCAAATAAATAGAATGGTATGAAGGTATAATTAAACTACCATTATAACAATACATAAGAAAAGTGGAACTGGCCAAAATAGAAGGGTTATACTTTAGTAGGCGGAGTGATGTGTCATAGATGACGAACACCGACATTGGGTTAGTTGAAGTTTTAATTGGAAACTATGATAACCAATATGATGAATGGATGACGAGCGAGGTGTTCGTGAACTTAGCGTCTTCAAGGGCCTTTCGCATACAATTCTTACATATACATATGTATCTTCATACTGGCATGGAAAGTGTGACTGTTATGATAAATGGGATGTCCACTAAAATATGATTTTGTAAAACGTAATTATTAATAGCAACTACTCTTTTTATTCCGTAGCTTTCGAGCAATAAAAATATAATAAAGTGATATATTGATGCCATCTGCATAATAATTGTCCGTAAATTGCCATTCGTGGGTCTTACGGTTGGACGTGTGTGTCCGTTTTTTTGTGTGCCCGTGTGTTGTTGAACTGGGATTCAAATGATAATAATATTGACATGTATTCATTCGTATTCGTAAGTCGTAATAATTCGTTTATAAGTTATCGTATTACTTTTAACAATTTTTTAATTATTTGCTACAACGAAACAACTTAATTTAAGTTTGAAAACCGTACATGTGGACCAGGACCACTCCTTTTCTTTCTTTATTGCTTAATCGTTATAAAAAATGGACTGCTTCGGTGTTCGAAATGCAAGCGCGACAACTGATCGAGGGATCCTATGTTCTATTCCCGGAACTTAAAATTCCTAGTAGTGGCTTGGAGTCTGAAATTGTGACTGGCGTATAGCAATAGGCTAATCCCCGATTCCATGGTGCGACGTAAAACATCAAGAGAGTGTACTACACTCCCTTGAGCTATAGGTATTATGTTGAAACAATTCAAAGAAAGTAGCATTGTAAAATGTCATGCATGAAAATCTTACATAAATATACATATATAAGTATACGAGGATGTTGTGTGCTACTTAATTGAACATTTATCGACAGTTCAACCAAAACTACAAAGTTCATGGAACCGTCTTCTCAATGCGTATAGTTAAGACCTTCCATGACTAATCGTAATAATTTATTAGTAATCACACAAGATACTATGTGGTAATAATTATAGGGATTCTGTCTGACCTTTTCGGTTAAGATACAAGGTTTTGAAGAGGAACCGTCAGGTAACTATTGACTTATATTTGAACGGCCTATTGACCTGGAGCACACCGACGGTGACTGCTGTACAGGAAGTTATAGATAAGATTAAACCCGGGGTGTATATTCGTAATGTATATTGTTCTCGCGTCTGTATATTTTTTATATACGAGTATGTATATTTATAAGTGCCCAGCTACCGTAAAAGAGGCTCCGTCTAGTTAAGGATCATATTAACGTTTTTGAAATCTTATTATATGTTATTACAATGGTTAATGTTCCCGCAGTAGGGACGGGTCCTTACCCGTAACAATAGAATATATACTGTTACTATACTATACTGTACCATAAATATTGTTATTATTCAATTCGTTTGAATGAGTTTCGTAACTGGCTTAATCTCATCCCTCTCATCTTTACGAGTGTTTTCCAAATAAGCCTTTCAAAATTGGAATCGACCAAAGTTGGAATAGTTTAATTAATTTTAAAATAGATGTGCTGAAATTTTTCAATTCACTCCCAATAACCTCTCTGCTTTCTCTCAATAATCTTATATACTGAAAACCGTTAAACCTGCTATGATTCATGTTATATTTTGAGCATATTATCATCTTATTATTTCTAATAATCGCACCTGTCACTCGGAACATGTTATCGACTCGTCATCGGATCCTCACGTCGCCTGTATCACTTTTATCTTTAAAAAATAAATACATGTACCTCAAACAAATCTAATTACAAATAATCATTAGATTTATCTTAAGGAAGTAACACAGGCTGTTCATAATTTTAAATTAATGTTACATAGATTTTCAATCTGTGGTTTGAAAAAAAATATTATAGCCGATTTTCATATATATTTTCAAAAACAAGCATACTCGCCGTTTATAATTTTACTCGGGTAGTATAAAAACGTTTAAAGCCAACTTTTATAGGTAATATAAAAAACTTTATGACACACCACGATGACGGTTATTAGCGGTTCGTTGGATGTAGCGTAAAAACTTGTGAAATATCATAAATAATATGTACCTATACATTTTTATGATCGTTTAACAACTATTCGTGTACAGATCCGTATCCTGAGTGTTTGTATGCGTATGTGTGCGTGTGTAAGCAAGTATACTTGACTGAAAACATGACACGAGGTACTCGTGTAACATACACATATATGAATATATCACGATTAAGTGCGTATGTTACTTAATATTAAAATAAAATGACTTCCCAAAGCGGTACGTAAGCTTGAACAATACTTAATTGTGACCGCAAGTTAAATGAAGCCGCGACTTCGCAGATATTATCTAATACAAGCGAGCGCTAGCTGCTGTGCTTATCTCTGATGCAATACTTCTCGTGGTTATCGATGCAAATTCGGCTGCGTGAAATGACGTTCAGTGCGTCGTAAGCGATGATGCACTGAAATAAAAAGAAGCCAAACGTATTTTTGTTCAGTTCTCTACTGTAAAACTCACCACCTTCTTAACCTTTTTTTCTCACTCTACTGATTGCTTAATTCTATTTCCATAATGTTGTTCATGTTGGGTAGTACAAGGTATTTGGTTTTGCAATTGATTTTCGTAAATAAAAAGTGATAAGTGGTACGTTTACTTAAATGCGAGTGTAGAGTCAAGTTCGTTATACATTCACAATCGAATCTCGGCAATACGTAACCAACGCCCACAAAGAGTATACAGGTTGATGTATTACTGCGACGTTCGCTATTATACTATCAACTTGAGATGGTACCTTTGACTTTGAACATAATAATATTGAAGTTAAGCGTCAAATACTACATAATACATTACATTCAATATAATATCAGGGTAATTTTAATTATACCCAAATTAATGTAATAAAATAAAAATATAATAATCGACCCTTATTGAAAGGGTTAAGGCTAATAGTTGGCAGACTTCACACTTAGAATATTTTTTTTATATTCTTAGGTGTGCAGATTTTCTCACGATGTTTTCATTCCCCAATAGCAAGTCATATTAATACCTAAAATACACTTTTGTAAAGAGGTGCGCGCCATGGATTTGAAGCCAGCACGCCCGGAATGAAAGGCTGAATTTTTGACCACTTGGCGATTACTGCTTTACCAAATAAACGTACGGATCGTAAAATATGTAGATAGTAATATATCAATAAATAAATAACATATTAAATATTTATATACATAAGTAGTAATTTATTAAGATCTACTAAATAAAGGCGATCTGCATCCGAATCAATTTAGTATAATACCTCAAACGAAAACGCTGTGTAAATATATAGTGTGTGTTTAAATGACCATTTTGTATAATTGCATTCACAATAAAAGCGCATCGGAACTACTTACACAATAATTGCCTTTAAAAATACGAATAAACAACGTTTATACAACATTTATAATTACTCTAAAAATTACTTAGCAAGAGAAATAATGAAATCAAAGACATGGTTTAAATTTTTCTTTATGCATCAATCAGATCTGTATGTAAATGTGTACTATATATTTCAATATTGAAAAGTACCACAACATAACACAAATAGTCCAACACGCAATATTTTCACGTTCGATGCCGTTACCACATGTGGCACGCTAAGGAACAGCGTGCTGCAACCACCATTACTCTCTTAGATGTACCACGGCCGCAGTGGAGCTGTCCATACCAGAATGGGTGCACTACCTTGCCGCGGTGCTGTTTTTGTTGTGGTTGGTCTTCAGCCGTCGTCGAAGCAGCGCAGAAGCGAGTTCCGAGACCTCATGATGTTAACGTACGTAATAACTTACTATTTCGAATGTCTAAATAATATTGGCGTACGTGTCTACATAATAGTGGCGTATGTCACCAACATTACCTCATAATTTGCCCTACTAGGCCATATACGGCGCAAACGGAGTAAATTACTGGAGTTGACACATTTAAAACTGGGCTTTACCTTGCAATGAACTAAAGTTAATAAAAACGGCATTCTCATGTCTACGAATTCTATGGTAAATCTGGTATAAATCTGTGGTATACCTACTTAAATATTAAATTATTGTAATGATGATATACAATAAAGCCGAATGTACAGTTATATCAAACACCCTCTACAAGTCTATACTTTTTTGTGCGTGGAACGTGTTTCATGTTATTAATAATAATTATAAACTGTCGTTTTGATGTGAAAAATACACAATTTTGATAATATTAATGCCCATCACATTTTGAAAAATCCGTAAAAATCTTATTTGTGGTATAACTATAAAATTAAGTTGATGTTAGTCTTCTTGAACTTTTTTTAAACTAAAGCAGAAGCCATCATTACTTGGCTGGGTAATACGAGTACCCACCGCTGTATAATAAACAACACGCTGTAGATGGAAAGAGTGATGTATTTGACCCCATCTCGAGTCGCCTTGCACTTGTCATTCAACTTCACGACTCCGCGCCAGTCAGTTCGCTGTTAGCAACGGAACGAATAACACGTGTGCCACATTGCGTATCATAATACGTATTAGTATATTAATAATTACATGAATTACATGCTTAAGTAAACAAGTTACTTATCTTTTAAGATGAACATTTAGCGCGTTCTCAGTTACCAATCATAAGGTGGTATTTAAATAAATTAAACATAATTTTTTTTTTATAATGATATGCGATTTTTTCTCAACAAAATATACATATAAGCATAAGTAAAAGTAGTATTTACACTTTTAGACTTTTTTCCTTTATGCATTTCACTTCATTTTATTCACCATAATCAAACAAAGAGAATGAAATAAAAATGTTATTTTAATAAACCGATAGAACGTGTCCTTAATAAGTAATGTGGCACGTCTTCAATACAAATGTACGGAGAGTCTAACTCTACGTCTTTATAATATTCCCGCGCTGTGTGTGGTAATCACAATGCATTAATTTATGTTTACTTTGCTTGCTATTTGTCTATGCCGAGTATGATATTGTTGCTTAATGCTAAAGTTTATGATGAAGATTTTTTCTATAATTTTCCTGATAATAAACAAAATTAGACAATTATGTAATAAAAATGTGTGAATTCATGACACGTTATATTTTAAATGAATCATAAATTATGAGTTAACTTTAACTTGCCCAGTGCATTTTACAGTTCGTAGAGAGTAAGAGTTACACGATGTACTAAAATAGGAAAATAGGGTTATGAAACTTCCTTAAATACAAAATGTTATAACATTATTTTTAAATATGTATTTTTACACCGCATTGGTTGGATTGCGCCTTACTAAAAAGTAAAGGGTATTTCTCATATTGCAGCATTGCCGTCTCGAAACGATCAGGCGCCTAATACATTCGTTTGTTGATTTCTAAGCATCTACAATTTTAGCATGAACAAACTGGTCCTTCAACAAAGCTACCGTTTTGTTAGAAAGCTGTATATTCTGTAAGGGTTGACTGTAAGAACTGTATGTAATTTTCTAGTATTATTATCACAACATTGATCTAGATATTGTAGACTTTTTCGCAGGATTATTTTTCCACTTACCATAAAGCTTAATCATCCGTCCAGAGTTGGTGGAGGAAAATGCCACCACACATTAAGTTTCGTCTTTGTTACAAATTTATTGTAAAGATGTCACAAGAAAGCGTTTCGATAAATTGATAAAGACCGTTTAAAACTTTTAGTCATGTAGAGTTTAAATAAAACCACTTATTTAATATGGATAAAGATAACAAATTAAAGGTTAATTAATGATTACAACTATTTTATTCAGCACTATGCTGATGCCGACTCTGTTTTGAGAGCGTATTGGAATTTTTTTGTCATCACAGAGAATTTCAGTTATGATAGAATTGAAAATTAAATAGAAAACTAAAATGAATAAAGTTTGAGATGACTCAGATCGTGCGTATTATTATTAATTTAGATTTTAACTTTGGATTATTCAGTCGTTAATTTGGTGGTATACTTTGATATTCGTCACTCATAAAACCAGCTAATCTGCAATGCATTAACCCTCTATGGGCCTGTGTAACTTTCAGGTCACATTTGTATTTATGAAATGCCGTTTCAGAAAATAGTTATAACTTTTTTCATGAGATGGCGCAGAAACCTAACTCTATGATGCTACCAACACAACTTAATTAGTAGTAAAAATTTGTTTGTCTGACAATTTATTTGCTTTAACACACAAATTCGGCTCAGTCTTTTTTATGATTTCGATACAACTTACAATTACATGTAGGTATACAAATAATCTAGATATATACAAGTTTCCATCGTTGTCCCATGTTCAGCCCCATCCTTTCAGCATAATAAACTTCATTTCGCATGCAACAACCCTATGTTCGAATCATAGGATGAAACGTAAGGCACGCTTCAAGGTGGCAGGCGGGTTCGAGCCGTCTCGCTGCGCGCGTCTCCGCTGAGAAAGTCCATGAATAATCGGGAAGGCATTTCCTTTCAACCATTCTCCGGTATCTGATGGTCGGATAGTCGTTTGGTCGGTTTATCTTGTAGACGACTTGTCGCTACATGTAAATATTACAAGCTTAGAAAGTGACGGGCGCGCGGGCGTTTACCGCCAACGAGCGATTAAAAGTCGCGCGTTTGATTTATTGCTGCGTTTTAGTATCGTTTCAACTACTTTGATGGACGACTTTTGCGTTATGATATATTGCCTGATATTAGGATCTCGTTCGATCTATTTCCCATCCGCTAACGGCCTGAATGATATAGGACTTATTTGTATGAGGACACTAGTTGAGTGAATGCGAGAAAGTAAAATTCTATGTAGTCCACTTCTTTTACTTAGTCTTTATAAAATTAGATTATGTTAAGAAGGAATTCAGTCATTTCCATAATTCTCGTAATGGACGTATATAGATTATAAGAAATCCGTATAATATTCGGAATGATACAATAACTTAACAATTATAACATTAGTTCCCTGTAGGTACCGAAGTTAAAGCTAAATTGTTCGTTAATTAAAAATGACTACCAACTAAATTAGGAGGCGTACTATGTTGAATGCGTAATTTGCATTTTTTTTATTTTCCCAAATCAAACGAGACTACATCTCTACATAAATCACAGCTGTCACGTCGGCGCTGACAAATTGTCCCAGCGCCTGGCTTTCGAGTTAACACGTGTTTTATGTCGACGGTACGTGTCCCGCGTAGTGCTGTGTGAGACGCTGCGTTGCAAATTCGAGGACATGCGCAAAATTTTAACGAAATTGTTGAAGTTTGGAATACTGCAATAAAAACTACCTGTTTTTTGCACATAAAGAAGTTACGACGATCACTATCTTTACTAATATTCGAAGGATGTGGAATGTAGAGACGAAGATACAGAGCGTTTTAATGTGCTCCTCACGGGCAATAATTAGTGTGTAATCTGAGCTCTAGTAAAATAGTAATATATTTTAAACTATTATTATCAAAGCTTATAAACACATGTTATTTCTAACAATTAATGGAATTAGTCTGAACTTTATTTACTCTTTTCATTGGTAGAGTACGTAGAAACATATTGGTATTAGTAATACACAATGTAATAACAATTTTCAAAAACTTAAGAGAGGGTCTGTAACATTTTTCGCCGAGCTACACTTAAACAAATAGGATGTACGAACTATTTGAATAGAATTTATTTTCGTTTCTTTGTTTTACCTAACCGCTGACTGTGCCCGATTGCTTTAACCGACCCGTCGTGGCAATATTCTGACATTTATTATTCATTTTTCAAACATATTTAGATGGAGGCCATTCATACACAAATACGCCGTGTCATGTTGCGCTCAACGTGTTTGTGTAAGACTGTCATAAACGTCACTCATGACGGACGACTGAAGCCTGAAGAGTGAGTTGACGCGGCGACTGCTAATAAGGCGCTACAGGGGGTCAACGAACCGACGCAAGCGGCGGAGCTCATTATTCAACCGAGCTCTTTGATCAGAGCATCTTTGGATGGCGGCTGGATACTTTGTTCTAACACACCGAATGTACACGTGAGTCAACTGGACTGACTGAACAGTCAGGAACACCCGCTTGCAAGAACACTTTTGTTATATATGTTGAGTGTCATTGTGGGGATGTTTACTCAGTATTGGTATAAAACCGACTGACTGAAACTGTATCTTTGAGATTAAAAACAATCATTTACTTGTATTTGATGTAAAGGTTGCGATATCTGCCAGAATAAAGTGCTACATTAACTAATAAATGGTGTACACACAGCAGTATGTACGCCACAGACACAGTCTACCCTTAAAATTACCCATTTTTTGTAAAATCACGATCACGTAAAGTCATCTTCCTCAGTTTCATACACCGTTTCCGCCCGCATGCCGCCCGGCAGAACAGTCGGCGGTAAATGTACACGACGCATAAATCTTCCTTAGCAGTACCCACGCACTTCCTAATTCCTCTTTATAAACACAATAACATCGGACAATAGTTTTGTGTTTTAAAACACTGCCTTCAACTCTCGTCGTCGAAAATAAATGACAGTCAGTGAACAGTCATAGAATTAGCGATGATATTCTATGGTAGCTATTGAATTCCTAGTGGTAATTAGATTCTAAATTTTCAATAAAGTGCTATAAAGCCGACGATGGATAGTTTCTGGTGGGGGAAGAGTATGGTAGTCGTCTAAATATCGCCATCTTGCCCTAATATCCCTTCACACACTCCTCCTAAATTTATAACCTCATCTCCATAATATTGTACCTGAAAATGGTTAGTCAAAGATCGTGAAATATCTCTAAACGAAAACACATTATCGTTTCGAATGTTAAGTCACTTAACATTCATAAAAAAAATCGAAGCTTATTAATAGATAATTACGATACCGTTAATAATGGTTGCGGTCGATGTAAAAACTATATCTATCGCATCTTCAGCATGTGTAGCGGAACTGGCGGCGGGCGCGCACGCGATCGCGCGGCTTTCTACCGCGCGTCTTCACGTTCCTGCCAGCCGTATTAGCACAATGTGTAACTCTATGCTCTTTCACATGTATTATAATCGATATTAATTTTAGAGAAGTCTCTCTGTCTGTACCTCATATGTTGGGTAATTTTAAAAGAATGAAATAATATTTTTTAATAATGATAAGATCAAGAAATGTGCGGTCTGTTATCGTTTAGAC
>DWMG01003155.1:0-12253 GCA_018244855.1 Elbella merops
TTCTAAGGTATGCAGATTTCCTCACGATGTTTTCCTTCACCGTTAGCAAGTGATATTTAAATTTAAAACGCACTTTTTATAAAGAGGTGCGCGCTATGGATTTGAACCCGGCACCCCCGGAGTGAGGGGTTGAATTCTTAAGCACTAGGCTATCACTGCTGGCGTTATAGTCTGTTTAGATTTAACTACCAGTTTCTTAGGTGTAAAAAGAGTATAAACTCATTCTTTTTCGGATGGAGATGGATTGTAAGGAAACGGAATGTTAGGATCTCCTTGAGTGTAACTAAATATATAGGGCTGTTTTGCTAGGATATTAGCAACTTCGAATTAACGACTTGAAATGAATACTTACTCAAACTCACAAAGAGCTGTACAGTTAATGGGCTTTAGCATTTTATTTGCTACTAAACTAATTTTATTTCGTAACTTTTCTCTGAGAGACAAATAAATATTATGAATCTGCTTGTTTCATAAACTTAAAAATTAAGCATTAAGTAATTGTCTTTCGTTCTTTGATGATTCGCATTTGATTATTAAGTTCATTTAATGGATTCTTTGCTGAAGGGATTGTTACTTCTCAGTTAAACCAGTTTGATTGATGAGATGTTGTAATAGAAGTTTGGTATCTGTTAAACTCGAGGTTTTGCTTACTTCAAGAGGAGTAGGACATACTTATTGTGATAATTTCTTATATTTCTATAATATTTGTGGGGAAACGTTAGGAATTGAGCAGGTAGCGATCCATGAAGATGTTAGTTTCAATTAGTACAGATAGTGTTAGTTGTTAGTAAGACTATTAGTTAGTTAGCAATTATTAATAACAGGCTTATGGCAATAGGACTGTTAGTATCAATTAGGACTGTTAATATTGGTTTTGAACAAGAATATGTGTTAGTAGTAATTGACAACAGTCATGCAGGTATAAGATTGGTTATAACATCAGTCATCCTATTAGTGTATATTAGTATGAATACAGCATTAGTTAGTGTGGATTCAATTCGAAGTTAATAAAAGACGTGCTACTCCTGAGAACTGAAATGTTCCCCTGCCTAATGAAAACGTAGACTGACAACCATGCTTTTCCGAACGAAAAATATTTTACTAATAATTCTTTCATATTAAAAATAGTTTTAGTTGTTAAATTAAAATATTTTTATTATTTATTTTTAGGTACTGTTCCGAGCGAAACATAATATTCTATCACCGATTGAATCATATCCTCTAGTTTTTACTAAATGGCAACAAAAAACCAAAGCCTGACGTTTAAAAGTATATTTATAGTGTAAATTATTTTGACAGTCGAAAAATGTAATTGTTCGTTCATAAATAGGGAGGTACAACTACGAAAGTCATTATGAGACCAAATTGGTTTTATGACGTACGTGCAGCGGTATTCGCTTTAAAATTCAAATTTGCGTTTTAACGGGCAAATGCAACTGTGTTGAGTAGATTTTTATTCCCCGTGGCAAAAGTTATATACCACTAGAAAGTGCAGTTTTAATTCAGCGGACATTAGCTTGAATTATACACGAAAATTAAGATTTTTTAGAAGATAACTTGGAGATACATAAGGATTTATAAGTTAAAACTTTTTAGAATGTTGTATGGAAACAACATGGAACAGTGTCACTGAAAATTGTAAAATCATCTGACATTTTTGACGAGATCTAGATCGTAGTGACCTTGTTTATGGTTCAAATTCGAGGACCCTCAATAGTGAAGGCGAATGTTTTTTCATGTATGTTCTCGCTATAATTCTCGAAGGTTTTCTAGAAAAGAACAATGAAATATCAAATGGATTAAGGCTACACACAGTTCGTGCGTGCATTGGTGGGAGTCAATGTACGATAAAGTTGTAAAGGTTGATGAGGAGTGTTAGCGTGTCCTGACGTCCGTCTTTGTCAGAGCGTCCATCAGCACTGATAATATGTAAATAGTAACACAATACTAGCACAACCCAGTCATAACATACACATAATCTGAAACTTAAAACATTATTGACTGCCTCGTTGGTAGTGTTAGTTGCAAGTGCGACTGCTGATCGTGAAGTCCCGGGTTCGATTCCCGGTTCGAACACTACAAAATTTTCTAATTTAGATTTTCTAGTAGTGGTTCGGAGTCTGGACATGTGCCCGATTCATGGCAATAGGCTCACCACCTATTCCATAGTGGGATGTGAACGTAACCGGTGAAACGTGGGAGTGTTCTCCATTGAAAAATGATCTACAAACGCATATACTCACAACAACATTGAGAATACGTACACACGCACGCGCGGGCATTTACGTATATTCATACAGTCTCGTATTCGTATATACACTGGTATATGCACACACAACACACACACACACAACACACACACACACACACACACACACACACACACACACACACAACACACACGCACACCCACACACACACAAAAGACACACACACAGACACGCACACGCTCAAGCAAACAGACGTATCTACGCATCTATTACTAATTCTCAAGTAGAAAATTCATTATATTGCTTATTACACATCATCATAGATATACGCGTATTGCACGTGTGTAAGCGCTCCCCTAATTAAAACTATAGGCTCATAATTACAGTAGAAAAATTATTTGGAATTTTTAAAAACGTGTTTGAGTCCGTTGTATATATTGCTTAGCACTATCTACGTGCATTCATATGGCCATGCTTTTTTGATGTAAAAAGGCGGCAGCCATTTCACATTTATATAAAAAGTCAATTTACTAAAGTTTGGTTATTACTGGAAGCAAACCATTTTAAGAAAATTGCTTTAGGCCTTACTTGCCATGCGATAATCCATTGTTAATAAAAGAGGATAAAGTTGTTTAACTGGTGGACCGGGGGAGTGGGGAAATCATCTATTACCAAAATACGTATTACCATAAAAATGTATTTCTCTGATCCGCGGGACAGAAAGTGAAAATAGAGATTCAGTAAACATGATACGAAAAAATATTAACACCTTAAGATTTTTAAAGTGTCTATACATGAATATTTTGAATATGTTACAAAGGATGTTTGTTATCTTACATAAAACGGAGCAAGGAATAGTGACACGTGAAACGATATTTATTTAAAATCAAATGAAAAAACCGTTATCTGCGACTATCATAATTATGTAAGCTGGGACCACTAGTTACAACTAATCATTATAGAGTCTACATGAACACGGTTTACACTATAGATACATTTCATGTTATTTTCAATAGCCTCCATAATTAGTTGCAACTTATTAAAAGAGAGTTGAATATACATCAAATGTATATCCGTATATATAGTATTTCTCAAAATTGTAGTAAGAATAAACGCAATTACGCACACAACACACACATTTTCGTAATATTCATGTCAATAACCATTTTTATGTATGTGTGTACATGTACTTATGTAACCATTACAATTGTATTAAACACAAAGCTTTTTACGGCATCTGGTGTTACTATGCACAAAACAATTACTGTTAAATTAAATTAATTTAATTACAATGCAATTCGGAGAAGAAATTATTGATAAATTACATTTTAATTTATTTAACAATAAATAATCCGCGGGTTAATAAGCATGAAATTTAAAATCCTTTTATATTACAATATCTGGTGTCTACAATATCATACACAAAGCAATTACCTACTATTAAATGAAATTCGTTTAATAACAATGCAATTCGGGAAAGTAATTAATTTCAAACAATTATTTATTTATTGCAATATAATTAATTTTAAAATAAAGAGCATTTTAATAAGCACGAAACGTAGTATTTTCCATTCAAAAGCTTCTATAACAGTCATTGGGTTGGGTAAGGTTAAAAATTAGACTTAGAAAAAAATCTGAAATTATCTGAAGTAACTGATTGGTGACATGTAGGACAGGCCAGGCTTTGTATACGTCTGAAGTCACGTACAAACAGTGCCTGTGATTCGTCATTGCCACTGAGACCAAATGCATGACTTTGTTCAAATATTATAAGTCGAGCACATGACTTTGTACCACACGAGGTGTGTTTGCACAAGCGATAAAATGAATGTGAATAATCAGTTGATGATGTTGAGCGTTGTTTATTTGTCAAAAAACAATGTCTAAACATGGAGAAGGCTAATGTATTGAGCATGTGTGCGGCGAGCTAACGAGCGGCGGATGTGTGGAAGATAACTTAGGTTAATATGTATTTAATTTTATTAATATTTAATATAAGATTTAATTGTACCAAACAATAGATGTCTTTGGGGTGGCAATTAATTACACCGTTTGCATTTAACCACAATATTAGAAAACTGCTGCTTTGCCGCAGGAATAGCTTTACTAAAGATGTGATCGCTGAGATCGCTCTTGCTGAGAGTTATTCCCTGTAGGGGATTTCTGATTCGAACCCCAGTCGAGAACGATGTTAAGAATTGTTACAGATTTGGGCATGTGTTTATTTCGGTATATGCATATACCTATAAAAAGGTATTAGGTAAATATATTTGGTTATAAAAAGTAATGGTATTAAATAAATTATTTTCTATTGTTATTATTCAGTATTGATTTTTTTATCACTTATAAAAGTAAGCTAATACTATTTTTGTGAATAATATAATCCGTTATAATTTTACTGGCCCGTTGGTTCAGCGGTCACTGAAGCCGACTGTTTACTGGGGGTCGTCGGTTTGATTTCTACTTAGAACCTATGTTTGTGGGATGAATAGAAGTAGGTTGTTCGTTGTTTGGGTGTAAAAATAATTATTAGCACGAATATACGTAATTTATGACCTGTCTAGGTAGTTACAATAGCCCAGGCCCTCTTGGAGCCTACTTAGAAACCAGATGGCCGTGTGTGGAGACTAACCAAAATATTTATTATTCTTAACGATCTTTATGAAAATATTAGTTATGATTTAAGAGATTTTATTACTACTAGAAATTTCTATTAAAACTAACAGAAAAATCCTATATCACTCTACTTGGGGATCGAATCCAGGACCTTTCCAACCGGTGTCGCGCTTGCATTGAGGCACTCCACAAAAGTATGCCACAGTTTAAAAAAAGAGATTTAATTTAACTGCCTACAAATAAGACAGAAATTATCGTCAGGGAATGTGATCGCCTTTGAGTTATCTGTAATATAATTTGTGGGGCGTGACATCTAACGACCTGCACTTCGCTAATATAGTAGACCTACTTTTTTACCCTCCTTCACTTCGACAGGAGATTTCATTTTAACATTGAATAGTAAAATGAGTTGATGGAAGAGACGTTATCATCATCAGATTGTGTTAGTCGACTGCTGGATATTGGTTTTTACTGAAGAGCGCAATAGCGATCATGATGCATGTTGCTTAAATTACCTTGACATTCGGAAGCTTCCGAATCAGTTATTTGTATGCATGAGTTATATATTATTATTTAAAGTTATGGTCGGCTTGTGCGTTTTACTTTAATGAAAATGTTATGGAATTATTATTAGGTTATCTCGGAGACACTGATTTTATTACACGTTACATTAATTTAACACTTTTAAAACATTTAAGTTTTGATATTGATTGGTTTAATAAAAGTTATTTAGGAGATGGGATCAAGTCTAATATTTAAGTAGGATTGGACTGTAAATTGCGGGATCAAATCAAAAATGAAAAAATTAAGTCGGCTTAGAAATAATATAAAAAATTTCATTGTAATAGGAGTTCACAGGCGACGGTAGTGGATGTGACACAATGGGAAATGATCCAGAAAATTATAAATACACTTTATCTACTGCGATGTCTAATTTTTTCTCGATTCCGACCGTTGAAAACACATTTAAGACACTACCTTAGTTAATGTGTTAGATTATTGCTCCTTCTAACTAGAGTAAGAAATTGAAGTTACAGCTAAATGAAGACGAAAATTCTGCAGTAAGACACAGAAAGGAAGCGCTCTACATCTTGAATTTATATTGAACTAGTAAAATACGAGATTATCATTTATTCGTCATTAAGCTCACCATTTTCAGTCCACTATAGTTTTTAAGCACTGTGAATGACAATTTTATATACCAACCTGTATCAGTATGAAATATATTCGATAAAATTTCACACGAGTTACTTTTTCCAAACTCCATCTATTTTAGTCGTAAAACAGTTACAAGACGTTTTTACCAACAGCACGAAAACAAAAACAAATCACTAAAGAACAAAGGCGAGTAATATGTACTTTATCAACACGACTTGTCAGTGCAATCTTTAGTGAGACAAGAAATACTTTTGTTTGCAAATATTAAAAACAAACTAGCACTGGGTATTCGCTACATATGATGAAACTGTTATAAATACGCCGACGACACCTACGTACAGTTAGTGCGCTCGCGGTTGTGACAGCGCCTCAATATTACATACTAATTCATTTCAATAAAAACACCGAGAAACACACTAAGAGATAATAAAAAATATAATCAAAATGGCTCCGGGGGTTGTTCAAAATTCTGAAACAATTATTAACACTAGTCTAGACGACGCTATTGCTGTTAACAACGGAGATCTTATCGAAGTATTAGCAGTGCAGGATGAAGAGAAAACGTGCCCAATCGACCATCTCGATTTCTCTAATCTCCCGATACCCGAAGACCAGGATACAAGTGATAAATCAACCGTCAATGGGCGAGTGAATAGTATTCAGATACTGAAACTAGATAAGAAGCAGCCACGTAAAGTCATACGGCCAAAAGTGCTTAAGAACATCGAGTCCCGAGAGTATTTGTACGACCGACTTTATGACACTACTTGTCCCAGAGTGGTAAGTCAAATTGAACTTATGGATTGATGCTAAATGTGACATACATATAAAAATCATTACAAATACATCTATTTTATCCGTGATAGTTATAAACCGTGACATAAAATTAATATCGGTTTTGTCTTCAGTGGTTCCCATATCGAAAAAAATTTTTATAAGATGTCCGTTACATAAATGTTTCCCTCCTCTTAAGTTTTTGCTGTAGTACCACCGATGGCTAAATAGCAGCAAATGTATATAAATGTTCGTATTACAAAAACACTATTCCAATAACAACCCCAGTAATGGTTTTAAGGTAATATTTACATTGCTCGGAACACGCTCTCTAAGCAAATGTTACTTGTTTTAACAACATCGGATTTGCTTACCTTTGGACGGTTAAATTTTATTTTGTATTAGGCGTCGGAATATCTACTTATTTTCATATTTAGTCACTTTTGGAAGGTTCTAGAAATCCTTTGTAGAGATTCTGTACGCGGACATCGGTTGAGTTTATTCTTCTTATGGCTAGCAAAAGAGGCGGAGTTAATGAAAAAAGATGTTTTATTCTGATCACAAAGTAACATCGAGTAGTAGGATTGTGATGTTCCAATCAGAAAGATAGCGTTTGAGACATTGAGAAATGGTTTCCAATGCAGTCCTCGAACGCATCGGTGCGCTCGTGACTGAGCAAAAGACTGAATTTAGGTTCTGTCTGATATATCTGTGGTTCTATAGGCGTGCATTGTTATGTAGATTCATTTCAATCCATCAAGCAGATTGGGGCCCCGTTTATGTACTTACTAGATTTTTCAACAAAAAAAACACTGATACCAAGAGCAAAATGAATTAAACAAATGTAAAATTGAGTAAATATTTTGTTATACAGAGAAATATAGGGGTAGTTACGAGTAACCTCCCTATTATTTTAAACCGATCGCTGGTGAATGGCCTAATGATCTAGTGGTTAGTGACCCTGACTGCTGAGCTGTAAGCCACGGATTCGATTCCCACGCAGAACAAATATTTCTATGACGAACATATGCGTTTGTTTGGTGTCTGCGGGTACAATTATTTTATTATGTACGGAGAATGACACATATTTATAAGTGCGTTCATTAGCTGCCAGTGAAACTATGGTCTATACCAGACTAGACAGAGACTATTCTCTGTCTAGTTTGGGAACATATTATAGGCATGTGTTAAATGTCCCATGACATCAAAAAATGTACAATCTTGCTCACATCTGTATCATTCCAATGAGGAGTTATACCTACCGATTTGATGACGGGTTTCAATATTTGATGATATTTTAGTGTGACATGTACGAAAAACATCATTAGTCACAAAGATATTTCGAAGTTAAACGTTATATTATTAATTTCTGGCAAATGTATTGTAAACTTTGAAATTTTTATCGGGTGATTGGGGGCGGTTATTATACACATAATGCTTTTATTAGATAACAGGGAGGTTAATAATACCAACCACAGTTAAAATATTTAAGAATGGACAAACATTTCAAAGACGTGTTAATGTATCCGCATAATAATTTAATACTTGGGCGTTATAATTTTAGATATTGCCATTTGCGGTTGAAGCGGATATCATAAAAATACCCGCTATAGCGTTTAATACATCGGCGTATCAGCCGTATCTTTACTTCAGCTATGTAGGCGCGTCATAGCGTTGTTAAATCGTCACTGTAACTGATTTTATTATTCCGAGTTACCTGCGTCCTGACCGTAAAGTTACGTCCGAACACACAATCTTATTGAAAGTCAGTAGATACGCAATAACACTATTTGTATTTTATTTGATGAATGTAGACAAAACACATGGGATCTGTGAGGCTACGGCTATCCTTAGATGATCATTGACTGAAGATTGATATGGTCGCCTTTAGTGTACACTTAGACCGGCAACCACAAACTATTGAGGGCGAAAAGAAATAGTTTTTCTAACAGATGCTTCATAGTAGAAGTATCTTCTTTATCTAGAGTTGTAATTATCTACTTCCTGTAGCTTCATCTACTTCTCCTGTACACATGGTCTATCACATAAAGTGAAAATTAAAGTCAAAATTCAAAAGTAAATTTTCTTTTCGTGTTACTAAAGGAAGTTTCAAAAAAAATTATATTTACGCATTTGATTTTTACATAATCTTTAAATAAGTGATTGTATTTTTTACATGATATTCTACACATCACTTATTTACACAGAATTTTTTTTTTATAACCTTGACGCATGTTGATCCTTACACAAAAAATATTCTGTATAAAAACAAAATTAAAAATTCCCGGATTTTACTTCAATACGACTCTTTAATGTACATTAAAATAGATCTGCAGTGTTGTTCATTAGCCAAAAAATAATCCGAAATATCGTTTCTAAGAAAAAGAAAAATAACTCACTTGTTACATAAAATGTATTACAGACAATATTATATTAAATTTCTAATCTAAATGCATGAAATTTACACCACACGCATATGACGCTTTGTAGAATATGACATTTTGTTGTGTCATTTGCTGGCGAAGCACAAGTGCATATTATGTTGTCGCCACTGATCCGTTGTTGCATTGTCCGGGCTGTTTAACTGGAGGTCGCGAGTTCAATTCCACCCAGGATTACTCGTATGCGTTAAGCACGAATATTTGTTCGGTGTCCAGATGGTAATTTATTCAGACGCTTAAAAATTTTGAATATGTATATTGACTATTTGGTCAACAAAATATATCCTGTGTCAGATTTAAGATCAGATGACCATGTCAGTAAGGATACTATTTTTGACTGTACGACAATGTGGACGCGAATGATTTTCCGCGTCATCTGATACAACCAAGTACAAAGCTTTTTTTGATGTGGATAGTAGCACAAATGTTTTCCTCAACCAATGACAGCGTCGTCGCTTAACTGGCAACCCAATCACCTAGATGGAAACGCCATCGTATTATACAGCTGTTAACATTTGTATTATACTATATTTCAGTTTACACTCCAAAGTTCTTACATCTTAAATACATTTCTTCACATGGTGGTCACATGGATGGCGACATTAATTGTTAAGTATGTAAAAAAAAAACATGATTACATTACATAGTTGTAAAAAGTTTGATATATGTGTCCGGAATATGTGCATTCGTTACTCGTCAACAGTCATGTTATCCATCTCAAGTAATAGGGGTTACTTGAGATGGATAACATGACTGTTAAAATATGGGAGTTTACACTTCTTTGCCAACCCTTTCGATAGATAGACGTGATATTATGTCATGTTTTTGCAATTTCTTATATATAAAAATTGTCATAGTTAAAAGGATGGTTTATTGCAGCTATGTCAATCCAGCATTGCTAGTTTTCGAGCTAACATCATTCGAATCAATCTGGAATCACATCATTGAATATCAGACGCTCACTTCGCTACTCGATCTGATTTACGGCGCGCGGACCTAGATTAATGGAATTGGACTATTATTAGCTATAAAGCCAGTTTGTGTTTTGTTTAGAACTATGCTTTACATACCAAATAAGCGGTACTGCATTAGTGCAAAAGATATCTTAATCATCATCATCATCATCATGAATGTTTAATCTTGTTCAGGCTATTATTATCTCTTTTATAGAGCCTGCAGACAACTCATACTACTTACGCACCGCATTGATAATTACTAGCATAGTAATGACGTGTTAACTACAATGTAGCATTCAATATTTACATTAAAAGTTAAATTGGCTGTGATCTGTAATAAACCCTCGCACCATTAATGCAACGCACTGGCAGATATTAACATAATTACTGATTGATGTAGCTATAATTTCATAATTTAATATTTTGAATTTTTTGCACTCGTTAATTGACTGCCTCGTTAGTCGGCTGTAAACTCGGAGTCTGGATGTGTACTCGGTATACGGCAATAAGTTCACCACCTATTCCATTGTGGGACTTAAACGTAACTGGTGAAACGTGGGGGTGTACTACACTCCTCTATCTACCCCTTCGGAGATTACAGACGTGATGTTATGTTAATTCTTAAAGTTGCACCGTTTTTGAACCCTAAATTTATTTTTGTTCTGAGAGGAAACTTATGTCCGCCAGCAATGATGAAACGGTTGATGATGATGGAATAGTTATAGCTACATAAAAGTCAGACAATTTATATTGTCTCTCAGTTATACACATTATTTTAGTGAAGAGTATTGTGTAGCTAAGTTGTATACGTTTCACTCGCGCGATCCCGAACAATGGGCGCTGTAGGTATTGTAACATATTTTGCTTCAGCGCCTTAAATTGTAGCTCCGTGAAGTTTTATTGTCTTCTGTAGGTACTCTTTCAGTTCTGAAAGTAAACATACTTTTATTTCTCGCCATATTGTTCGGAGCCACTGTTTGCGTTCACTTCATGAAGTGGATATCTTTTAGTTTCGAAAATATAAAACGCGGCTTTATTATACAGAATAGGGTTCAATTTATCCAGGTATTTTTATACCGGTCTTTACAAATTTTTAAAGACATCTTTTTATCTACTATGTTTTCATATCAAAACCGCTCTGTTGATTTATTTTAAATTAACACCAGTGATTGTTTTTAAACCAATTCTTAACGTTAAGGATGAAAAATGCTTCTGAAAGTTATTTTATTTTTGCGGTAATCAAGTAACAATAACACTAAAATTAAAACAAAATTAAACCAATACCTGTAAAAATCATAATACAAAAATACACACCTCTATTCTAAGATCATATGTTTTTGTCCACAGCCAACACTATGCAACGAAAGGGCATGTCTCGGCAGCGTGATGGCGATCCCTGGGCGCGGCGACGTCCCCAGGGAACCGCAGGAGGTGCTCAACGATGCAAAGGACTTCCTTGGCCAATATTTTGCATCTATTCGCAGGTATGTACATATAAAACAATTTAAGTGAACATTGAGAACGTCATTAAAAAATTATGTTGAAATAAAGTTAAAAAAAATTTAATAAGTGATTTTTTAAAGTTCACAATGATTATATTTGAAAAATATAATAACCTATCATATACATGTGTGTTTATAAATATATTCTTTTGATAATATTCCTATCTCTTGCAATTATTAATATACTTTAATATTAATATGAGTGTATAAAAGTCATGAGTGTATATGCAAATCTCAGTTTTGTTTAAAATTATAATTTTATAAGTTCTATTAATGTTCTTATCTGTTAAAAATAAATTACACGGTATGTAGGCATGTTATCTATTTTAACAGATACCATCCTAAACGCTGTATCGTGACAAAACAATGAACTTTCTATCCGATATCCTTTTAGGGGATTTGGGTTCGGGGAACAAATAGGTCGAATGGCTCTAGTTACTAGCAATAAACAAAATTGACATGAGCCTAGGTAAAACGACAAGGTATAACGAATATAAATTTGTTTTTTTTTTACAATGATGTGCATATTTTTTAACCCATTACAATTCCACTTTTGGAATACGGGTCTCCTCTCATATTGAGAGGGTTAAGGCCAT
>DWMG01003156.1:0-12253 GCA_018244855.1 Elbella merops
CGCTGCTGCCCGTCGGCGAGCAGGGCATTTAGCCGTGCCTATTTAAGCTACGCTATACCGCAATCAGCCGGTCGCCAGAGTCTCGTCTGTTATAGCAGAGTGTACCACAGGCAGGTGTGGTTGGCTTGGATTGTAATAGTATCTTAACCAATAAGGTTCCTTATAATAGTATCTTAACCGGTATAATCGTCTTTATTTATATTTTTGCTTTGCATCATCACGTTAAGTCCCTTACGGGGTCGGTAAAGAGTTTTAAGTATCACTATCCTTACATACCTTCTACATTCATCGAACAATTACCGAACTTTCTAAATGAAACATTTAATATTTGCAACTTTTTTAAAGCTCTCTTTTTTAAACAGGGAGAGGAGACCCTCCTTAAAAACTTCCCATCCCGCGTTCCTCTTCACATCCCTTTATCCAAACCCATCCTCTTTCAAAGCCACGTTTATAATCAGTTCTCTAGACTCTGATTAATCGTCTCGCTGAAACGTTCGACAAGTATCAACCAGCAGAACAGGCTTCGGGGTCGATATGACATCCTCCGCCACATCCACGCAGTGAGAAAGATTACACTAATCTCCGAAACCCGTTTATCGTTTATCTAACTTTTTTGGACTGTGAAAAGGGCCTCAGCTTAGTGAAAATTTGCGCTGCTAAGTGGACTATCGATATACCAGTATTGAAGTGTTGAGTTGTCCCTTACGGCGGCGCTACTTTGTGTCCGAGTACAGGACAGAGAGAGACAGAGAATTTGGATAAAATAAGAAACATTTTGACAAACACGTTGATTCGAAATCTGTTGCGGCATATAGCGGTGTTCTAGTGATTCGAACTAGACATATTTTACATCGAGTAAGGCTCACGTCCAGCAGATAGCCTGAAGATGATAATGATTAACTGTCGTAAGCGTACTGCTAATAATATTATTTCCATATGTTATTTAAATAAAGGTTATATTGTAGGAATATATTAATGTTCTCATAAACATTCAACAAGGTTACATGTGCACCTTTAGCGCTGGGCGTTAAATGTGGATCCAAGAAGCATTCAGTAGCCTCATCGCTTGTTGGAACGTTATTAATCGCCGTGGTGGCATTCTTTTACTGTTGTCGCCTAACGATGATAACCGGTCACGAATGCTCGTCGATACCTTGAAGCTTGGAAACATACATTACGCGTTACCTTATATAGTCATACGTCACAGGACCGGATCTATTGATGTCACTTCACCGAGATATTACTAGCGGTGTGCCTGCGTTTTTCATACTATCTTCATTTTCATTTTCACCTTGCTCGTCAGTTCAAAATATCGTGAATTGACACCGTTATGCTATTAAGACTTATTAAGTGGTAGAGTTATGAAAGTTATGTAAATTCGCGACCTCTTTAGTTTAAGTGATAAGTTTAGCTGGAAGTACTATTAACCTTTAGTAATATTTCATAATGCTAAAAACATGGAATGTTAGTTTGATCGTCCTTTGGTGTCGTAACTGATCGATGTGATTTTAAGCACGCATGTAGTCGGAGGGCCGCGGAGTCGCCCGGGGCACTGGCTCTTGTTGTTCCGCGAAGATGTTTCAGTATAATTGTTATTGTAAATTTAAAGGCATCTTTGTCTTTTCTTCATGATCCCAAGTATAGCTAACTAAATATGGCTGTAATTGTCCCTTTAAAATTATTATACATTTCACTCTGTTACTTTTATGTTTTGACTATATTTATTCCCGTGACTGTAACTAAATGGCTGGAACCCTCGTATCAAAACTCGACATTTTTACACACTACTATGTGTAATAACGAAGTTTTTAAGAATTTAAAACTATGTATTGATTTTGTTGCTTATTTCATACATTGACATATTTGTAACAGTTTCTCTTTATAATTATCTATTTATTCTATATATTGAAAGAAAACACAACCGATCTATAAACAATAATTGTTAGTTGAACGCAATTCAATAAACGTACTTTAACTTTAAAGAACTTTTTAAATCATCTCTTTCATCATAATCAGCTTATATCAGCTTAAAATGCTAGACATAGGCCTCTCCTAACGAGCGCATTTGTGCACTTCCATAGGTTTTTGTACATAGTCCGCACACTGGGCATGCGGGTCGATGATCGCAGAACACTTTCTCGTACAGCCTACCCTGCTGTCTATCGGTAGCCGACACATTTGGCTGTGCCCTTTTGAAAGGTAATAAATAAGTCATCTAATAATATTCAACATTTTAATCATATAATTACATCAAAGGATAAGTTAAAATATGTACAAAAGTATAAAATAAGTAAATATACTCTTATATCACCTCCTTGGCATTTGCTGTTCACATCACTTTACAACAAAACGTACGTATAAACAGTTACAGGCTTAGTTCTGCGGCGGCTGCTCGATGGGCTGCAATCATTCGTTGCATTTCGGTTTGTTCATTCGTCACTAACAAATATGTAAAATATGTCATTATTCTAAACATTAGCTTACAATCGTTAACCAATTAAAGCGTAGTATCACGGACTGAGAGTTGTAGCTTTAAGTTCTGTCATGTGATACATTAGTCCCTAAGATAGGTAACATAGGTATATTGTAAACACTCATAGAGCATTTTAATGTTACTGACAGTCACTGACTAATGTTTAAAGTTGTTTGTGGGTTAAAATGGCAACGGTAGAGTCACACTTTGTTCACAATACTGTCCGCGCACTCAAACTACTGCTGGTAGTAAAGACCCTTGTAGTCCAGAGCCGCCTTCTCCTCGTAAGACTTGGCAATCTCGGGGTTGTTCTTGCCTTCTAGCTCGGCACGCTCCTGAAAGTCACAATGTTTTTTTAAGTACGATAAAAATAAAACTGTTGAGGTAGGCATCTTCTCGAGTGGTGACCACGCCTTGGCAGACGTATCGTAAGACCAGCAATGAACAGAACCGGGCTCATGACAACGAAGATGATGGATTTGTGATCGGTTCAATTTTCATTACTAGCGAATGTCGTAACAAACTTTAAATAACAAAATTGTACAAAGTAACTATTAATTCAAGTTGTTATCTTCTGATAAATAATTGTATTTATAAGAATAATTTCTATAATTGAATAATGCCACTACTTTTAAAATACAATTGCTGTGCCCGTAAAATGTTGGACTTAAAACGTAACTAGTGAAACGTCGGAGTGTAATACATTCCTCTGCCTACCTCTTCGGGTATTACAGGCAGACACGATTGTTACGTTTATTCTTCAGTAGGTATACTATAATGTACTCAATATAACTTTTAAATTAGCGTCATTATAAATATAATTGTGTGCGAGACTGGTTGGTCTTGTAATTTGAAATTTTCATGGTACAATAGGGTCAACCACTATTTTATGTTGGAACGTACAACTGATGAAACATGGTAGTATGATTCAACTTTCTGTCTACCCATTCGGGGACATATAATACAAGCGTGATGAGATGTTATTTTAAAAACAGAAATATCATATTAATAAGAAATGCTTTTATAGAAGTTAGTTATGATAATGTACGTCAAATTCTGCCTTTTGGGTACGTCTCTGCATTTCATGTAGCTGTATTTTCTGATGTTTGTACTAAGCGTATAGCTTACCAGCTTAAGATAATTTAAAGGGCATTACAGAACTAATTAGGTGACTAATTCACGGAAAAAGTTTTTAATACACTTGTTTGATGGCATTATTTTAGTTACAGTACTAGCCATACAGAAGTTTTGCGTATACGGTTTTAGGTAATGGGATTTACTAATTCGAGGAAATAAAAATACTTAATACGCTTGTGTGATGGGAACAATTCTTGAATTTGAAACTGTTATCAAAATTCGAATGTAGCTGATTAAATAAAAGAATTGTAACACGCAAACAGACCGTGCACGATGACAATGAATGTCTTAAACCGGCTACCAATAACTGCGATCGACAACAATTACAAAACCGACTACAGTACAGCACGTGTATAACTTTGTCTGCGTATAGAAAGTGTATTTACCGCGTTGGCCTTGATCCCCGCGTAGATGAGGTCTAAGCCTTTCTGGATTTCCGGAGAGACTGGTGGTGGGGTCGGGATGTGATCGCCCTTGACCCTGAAGCCGAACTCGTCAGCCGTGTATTCGACGGTGATGACCTGCCCGTCGGGGGCGGTGTACGAGTAGCTGCCGTGTTGGACCAGTGCCGGGTTGTCTTGGTTCTCTCCTGTGTTCTTCAGGTAACCTTCCTCTTCAGCCTGAATATTGTTTCCGGTTTCGTAACTGAAAAAATTAAAGATGATTCGGAATCAGTTTTGCATAATGAATGCTTTAAAATTCAGTAATTCGCACGTGTAATTAAATTTTACTGAAAACTTGAAAAAATAATTTTACCTTTTAATCTATTAAAAGATTTAAATTAATAGAAGTGCATCGTAGCACTTCATATACCTGTGTTTGTTTTTCAATTTATTCTGAAATGATTAATTTATTGAAAACGTAAATTAATAGTAAATAAACGAGTAAATTGTAAAAAGGCTGGTTACTGTTTAAATAATAATAAGTTAAAGCGCCACCTAACTTGGCACAACAACACCCACAGTCAGCAACGAAACACCGTTATGTAAAAGGAAAAAGTCGCTATAGTTCTTATTCCCATAAACACATATCTGGAGATAAGACGAATGTTCGGATTTACTCGTAAAACATACATAGATATTAAAATGTGTAAATATGACATCATATACTAACCAAATATAATTATCTAATATTGAAACAGTGCTAAAATGTTTCGTAAATATTATATAGTTTACTTATTGCTTATTTAATCAAGCAGCCGCATTTAAATACAGTGAGATTATCCAAACGAATACCGCGAGGTGTATGTAAGCGGGTTGAGTAATGTTACCGATTGGATAACCAGATCATAACAATACATACAACTTATTTCTAATTGGAATTTGTGATACTGCTAATGCTCTACTATGTTTCACGTTACATTCAAAAATAATTAAGTTTGTTATAAACATGTAAAAAGGTCGAAGGCATTGTGTTCTATTATGATTAAGACAGTTCTTTAAAACACTCACGCTGTTTTATAGCTGCCGTCGGTTCCCTGTTCTTTATCGAATCGGATAATAGGGATGAAAGTAGTAGTTTCCAGCTGAACTTTCGGTCTAAAGTCTTCGACTGGTTTCGGTTGTCTGTATTCCTGTTGTTGCCTGTAGTCGGGCTGAGGCTGGAAGTTGTTGTAGTTCTGTTCAGCTGTGAGCTGGTCTTCGTCAGCTGAACCGTCCGGCTTCAAGGACACCCTCCGTTGCGGCAGGGCCGCCGCGAGCGCCAGCGTCGCCGAGATAACCACCTGTAATATGTACGTTCATTCATAAATGACACAATATGATGTAATTGAGTAATTAGTCGTTTACATCGACGAGGAGAGGTACCGCTATTAAAGAACGGTATGCAATCAGTAGGTAGATTCAATGCGAATGCAAGATGATGTCAGAAGAAGAGCTTAATCATATAGTGTGGCGCAAGCGAAGGTGGAGCGGATACAATAGGTACTGCAATTGCGAAACCGCCCCATCCGACACGCGCCGGGGCGAAAGTGGGCTCGAGTAAAACATGCATCGGCTTGCATGCCCGCTATGGTATTGTTTTCATTCAGTTTTGTTCAAGTTTAGTTGCGCTACGTTAGCGACATGTATCCAGTTCGACAATGTTTGCCGTTACACAAGATACGCCATTCAACTTGTAACTATTATGCTATTATAACTAACGTGACTGAACCTCCAATGACATAATAGAAAGTCTTCTTTTTAGTACATTCATATTCATTGCAATGTTCAATAAATTGTAACGTTTGTTGGCTCACGCTATCGACATCGACACGCTCCGGTCATATTTTTTTACTTTATTATGACAAAATTTCTACTTAAATTCCATCATGCATACATAGATGACTTTTTCATACAAGGTAATAAATGTACATCTAAATGTTTATTAACTATCAATAAAATAATTTGAAGGTCTATTAATATTTTTCTCATGTTGATCTATTCAAAAAATTTATATTATTTGCATAAATAAGAATGCTGATGAGTTAATGTGTCAAGGGCATGCATTGATTACAAACGCAGTGTTTGTGTGACACGAGCACTGCGATAACTCCTCGCGCGGGCCCGCCGCCGCCGGATTCTTTCGGAGGCAACGCAACGTTGCAGAGATTGGAAAGGTTCGTTTAGCACAAACCAACAAATGGCATTATTACACATCATTATTGCTTGTACGATGATTCACAGATGCCAACATCCAATGTAAGCGATGCTTTTACGCCACCCACAGATAACATAATGTACCTCTGAGGCCAAATTTATGACGACCTAGAAAGTGATATTATGCAAGTGGTCGACCCGATGAACGAGATAGTTCGTATTACAGAACGCTCGTGAACGAGGTTATGTGTACATGTGCGCCGGTAAAAAATCTATCGTCCAAAGCTACACTGATCAACTGGGTAATTGCACCGACAGGTAATCGCTTCCTATTTCTACTAAATCATACGATTTTGTAACAATGGAGCGAATTATTTACAAAATAAAGTTTCTTAAGAAATGTACCTATTTGATTTTCTAAACAATTGTGGAAAGTGATCTAATACACATACGTATAAAACCTAAAATCACGCCTGTAATCCCCGAAGGGGTAAGCAGAGGAGAGTAGTAGTACACTTCCACGTATTACCAGTTATGTTTACGTCCCATGGAATAGGTGGTGATCCTACATCGGGCACAGACCAGACTCCGAGTCACTAGTAGAAATTCTAAATTAGAAAAATTTAATAGTAACCGACCCGGGATTTGAATCCAATACCTATCGATCGGCAGTCGCGCATGCAACCACTCGACCAACGAGGCAGTCTCATATGTAATATAGGTATGCCAAGAAAAGTTACATTAAATTTATTAGTATTAAGTTATTTAACCTATATACTCGTATAAATATCAAACAGTTACACAGTGATTTGGTACAATATTGACCGAAAAGTCGCTTAAATATATGTTTTATAATAAGCAAAACGATTAAAATATTCGCTCGTATCGTATCCAAGCTTATATTTGTTGTTTGTGATGATGGAATGCGAACATCCTGTTCAGATAACATCTATGATGAATTGTTAGCTTTATCGAGAAGAGGCTTATGCAAACGGCGGTTCACGAGGCTCATAATTAGGGACTGCTATCCGACCGTATGTCAAAGTTCAGCCGCGGCTCGTCGGCCGACCTTACTGTGGAGCGCGTCTCGCAACAAGCGGCTGCGAGGATCCCTTAAAATTCCACCGCTCTTAAACGATACCATTTCGAGCGGGTCAGATGTAAGTGAAAGTAACGCGTTCGTGTTTAAAAATTTTAAAATTTTTCCAGATGAAAGATAAATATTGAAAATGTTTAAATGCAATGAACTTTCTGAACTCACCAGTAGCTTCATTGTCGTGATCGATTGTGACGTGGTGCAGCCAGGCACGTGCAGTCCTCGGAACTATGTCAGAGTGGTAGTAGTGCGCCCACTTATATACTCCACCCCTGCCACTTACTCGCTGCCCTGAGCATCACACTTTCATACCCGATCTGTCGCTGCAATACGCGGGATCTCTGACACGGCGGATGCCACTACTCTCTGGTCGTCGTGGCTGGTAATAAAACTATTTGGAAGCCTATTCGAAGAAGAGTTTTCACTGATACCTAACTATCCGTTTAAAGTAGATTTTTAGTGATGAAATCGTATGAATAAATTAAACATTGCACAATAAGAACCTTTGACATTTATCGAAATACTAGTTCGCAGTAAACGCAATACTTTTATCGAGTATAGCTTTTCAAATAATAACATAGAAAACATTTCTAGAATGTTTTTAGGTTAAAAACTACTATGTACACACACACACACACACACCAAAGCGTGGCACATTTTGAATTACAGTTACATTTGTCGTAGTTTTGTCGTACAGAAAGTTCAATAATTGGCTTTAGTTTATTTATTGAACTTCCACAATTTAAAGAGCGAAAAAACTAAGGACAATAATACTTTAATTTAAAAATAAGCTCACACGCGGAGCTTAATACGTACCTACAGTGTTATTATTAGGGTTCCTTTAAGAACAAGTATATTGGGTTTGAAAGGTTATTTAAAGAAACCTGATATTTGAAGCTATCTTTTTATCTTAAAAACAAAATATAATTACTTGTGTTGTTTCATTTTTTATTATGATATATTTAAAACGACACCTTTTATATGACCTTGGACACGTTAAGACACAGCAGATTACGATATATATTGTCACCATATGTCATGTTACAGTCACTGAGCAATTATTGTATTCCTGTGTGCTGAGCTGTGCAATCATCTGATTCATTTAGCTATTACGTGAATAAACACGCATCGAACATTTTAGTAAAGATGAAAATGAACTAGAACAAAAGATTGAGCGCGACTTACTTCAATAACATGTTAATTATTATTACATAACTTGATATTAATAACAAGCATGAATTAGAAATCTATAATATAGAATGTAAATTGAAACGATGTAAATATTATCAGGCCTAGCCGCTGAGTGCACTATAATTCTCAAGTCGATCACATTATCATGATATTTTGGCGGCACCCAACATTGCTTGAAACAAATACATGTTATGACGATTAATATTATCGAACCCCGCCGCCGATTAAAAGAGAAATTATGTAATATGCAAATATATAATCATTAACTTATTATTGAAATCACCGTTCTGTCTTCGATGCAAATCATATTTATCTAGAGGGCTTACACTTGGTATTTATGAACTATTTTATTGTTTTGTGTATTGTTCTCCACTTTTAATACAATTAGGCTTAGGGTATTCCGATGGGTGAGGTGAGGCTAAAACAAAGTATCATCAAAAATGAAACATCATTGCTACGAAAAATAAGTCGTATTTGTCCCAAATAACATTCAAATATGTATTCAATCGCTCAAGTAACATGTAATAATATTATATATTCTTTCCTATACGTTATCGAAATGTCTTTGTCCGTAAATCATTGGCAGCCATTGTGCGGGAGACGTCTAAAGACGTCTCGAAGAGCGTTACATAAGTGGTAGACGTTGTTCCATGTAGCAACGTGTTAGTATCAGTTATCGTGGACTTGTGCAACCAGTTCAGAAGGGTGCCGTCCCACTGCCGGACTCATCGCGCCACTCACGCTCAGCGTTGGACTCGGCTGGAAGGTGCGACGCAAGCACGCATCTCATGCCACTAAGTAACTTTTATCCGCAACATCGCTCGCCGCCACGTTATTTAAGCGACGCCTTTTTTAACTTGCTTCGTATTTATTGATAAAACACTTATAACGCAGACAGGTGCAACTGTGGAGGGAGATCAAGACTTTCAGATAGATCAGGTATTAGCTGATGATGAACTCAGTAGTCGTGTAGTTAAATACAAAAAGATGGATAAATGTAGACGAAGCACATCAGGTATGTAAGGGTACATATACATATTTGGCAGTCGGTTCTCTCTGCCAACTCCGTAAAAGCCCTGACGTGACGATATATTTATAGGACACTAATAACACGACTGCTTTTTTGCTCAATAATATATATACAATTATATAAGCAATATATATTATAAGTCAAACTTCCCTTGGAGTTTTAAGGCTCGTTTAATACTATTTATGATTTTAGATTTCGTTGAATAATCGTATGCATATTTAGTTCACTACACGATCTTCCTCGGACGTAAACGTAGAGAAAAAGTACTCTGAAGAAACACCAGTATTACATTATGGATAATAGAAAAAAGAATGCAGAAACATACGCACGTTCTGATAGCTCCATCAATCATCAAAATAAAAAAAACCTCCAATAATGTAGTACCGTTCAAAATTAATTTTAAATATGTAAAGATTAATTGATTTTTGCTAAGTGTGACACGAAGAGGTAGCGTATAAAATAAACGGTAGCGTATATTTTAGGTTTATTTATTTAAGTAAATGTCTAATTAGTAAGTCCTGTAAAAGTTTTTTAGTTGGTGATTTCTTTTTTATTTTTGGAAATTAAATCTAAATTTACTTGACAAGAATAACTAGTATCAGTTAATGCCACATTTCCGGGAATCTTGAGCTCAAACCTGACGCAAACATCTTTACAAAAAATGTGCGTTTTAAAATTAAATATTACACACTGTAATTGATATCTGAGGCGTGTGAAATCTGCCAACTCGCACCTGGATTTCGCGGCATCGGTACTATGGCCTTAACCCTTCTCACTTTGAGATAAGACTTGTTTCCAACAGTGGAACGATAAAAGTGTTAACGATGATATTGGAAATTCATTTTCCTTAATATTAATCAAGAAATAAAAATGAGTATTTATTACTTTTACCATAAACTCTTGTGTTCCAAGAATGCCATTGTTTAAATTAAGAGTACCTATAACCAATTTTCACATATTGCGAAGAAGCTTCTTAATGGTCTCATAACAATATCGATAATAAAATTAGTTGTAAAATAATTACCTATGTTCAACAAACAGTTCAAGGCAATTCGGAACCGTTTATTGTTCAGTGTCAAATAGTTTCGTTGACAATATTACCTAGTTTTTTAGACTCATCGAGGGCCTCTCACTGTTAACATTCAAAATGTATTAATCGATATTATTACGTACAATTTTGAATCGAAAACTTTAAAACAAACAATGATACTAGTATGTACTTGATTTCACATAAATTTATTGGCATTACAGCGAACGAAATCGAAGGACGGCTTTTTATTGCGACCATTTTATAAATAGGCGTTTGTTGAATGTTGTTCACGATGTGCTATTGATTCAACTTGTGATGCTTATCTTTGTTACATTACTAAAATTAATTACCGCTTATGAAACCGTCACTAAGTTACAGAAGCGTAAACAAATCCAGATCGCCGAGAAAAACATACTCGTACATATTGAGAGTGAGTTGTATTTGGAAAAATCGAGACCGTCGTTGAACGCGTTCACTATTGCGAGCAAAGAGATGAACATGTTGCGTAAGTCGAACTCCACCCATAAGGCGACCCGCGCCCAGCGCGCGCCGCGCCACTGGCACTCTCTGTGTCGGGGCATCTCACGCTGAGCTACTTGTGCCACTTAGTAATTCGAACGGTACTTTTAACTACACTCTATGAATCAATTAAGTTAGAATAGATAGATTTTTTCAGGTATTTTACATATTTCGTCATGCCAAGTACCCTGTAGGGTAGGTATCTACCTACCCTACAGGGTACTTGGCATGACTATCTCATGGCTATCTAGCACTGAGTGCCAAAACTTTTTGTCGTTACAGAGAATATGACGCACTTCTTCTACATCCGTCACTCTCTCCATACACATAAGGGATCGTGCGTGACGATACAACAGTAATTACATTTTATACATGGAATGCTGATACTACTACTTAGGGTTAACAGTGACCAATGCTGTATCAGTTATGAGCAATTGTGATTGCTGTGTCAATTATTCCTACAGCAGAAAAATTACTATAACAGGGTAATAATATTTGTATGTATAAAAATTATTACAAAATTTCGATATGACACAGAACAGTTTTCTCATTGCATGTACAGATTGATTCTAGGAAATGTTAATGTATTTATAATTTTAAATATTGATTAAAGTCAAACACAGACATGTGTCACACGTAGGTGTGGTCTTCGTATCCTTAAATATGGTGACCAGAAAGCCTATGAAAAAGAATTACACAATACTAATAATCGTTTGATTCTTCGTCACGAGGTTAATTAATACGCAAACTTTACAATTGTCATCTTGCGTAAGCTACTTGGTTTTGGGTATGACATGTGCAGAGAACAAATATAATAGTAGTCCTTCTGAGCAGGTTCTTTCGCGCTATTTTAAAAATATTGCATATTTCTAGAATATTAATAGAATTGAAATAGTGGGTATTCGTTTTATTTTATTACCCGATAGATCTTGTTTGGAAAAATAGTTAGCATCCTATAGACTTACTTTTGGAAATTCTTTTTGTTTATGAGTAGCCTTCATCATCATCATCAGCCTCTCGTAGTCCACTGCTGGACATAGGCCTCCCCCGAAACGGGGTTCATGCCCGTAATCTCCACGCTGTGCATGCGGGTTGAAGATCGCAGGACACGGCTTTTCGCACCGCCAACGCTGCTGCCCGTCGGCGGCCAGAGCATGTAGCCGTGCCTATTTAGGCTGCGCCATACCGCAATCAGCTGGTC
>DWMG01003157.1:0-12251 GCA_018244855.1 Elbella merops
GTTCCTTTCTTAGTTAGGATGGACTTCCGCGAAGTAACGCCTGATTCTATTAGATAGCGTATACATTGTTTTAATGACCGAAGAATCTTTTATCAGATGTTTGGCAGCGACAACAACTTCATAATATTATTATTGTCACAGAACTTCAAATGCATAAATACAATGCGTATAAAAGTGACAGAAAATCCTCAAAACCATTTATATGAATCCCTAAGCGTCTTAATTAGGTTGTTACTTTTATGGTACAAAGAAGTCTCTATTTGTAATTTAACTTATTCTCTTTTTTTCCTTCTCAGGTGGCGGTAGAGGGAGAGCGTTTACGTCGGTTGCGAGAGAGAGTCGAGGCTCAGGAGCTGAAGTTGAGGCGGTTACGGGCATTGCGTGGTCAGCTGGATAGAAACAAGCAAGCTAATATCGCATTAAGTAAGTACCACGCGAAAAAATGACAAATAGTGATATAAAGTACGAATGTTGATGGATGCAGGTGTCCAGGGAGCCCAAGACTCACCTATTTTAACCAAGTTCGTCAGATATTGGGAGATAGAGCAGGTAGGAGTCTGCGAAACCGATGTGCATGTATAGAGTGAAGAATGTAGAAGAAGTAAGGCACGTCGGTAAGGATAGATATATTTAACACACTTTAAGTTATTTTACTTTAAGTTATTTTCAATATACCTTTAGAACGTATTACATATTATAGAGCGTTTTAAAACAACTATGGGTCAATAACCCGTAAATATGTCTCTTGAATTTCATATTGAATTCAGACGACCCGAAACGATCAACTTCAAACGACATTGAATACAAAATCCAAACAGACGGATAAAATAAGAATGTCTACACAACGAAATTGTGTTTTATGATTGTGAATTTCAGTATTGAAATAGGATTTTAAGATATAAATACTTACAGCTGTGTATCTTCGACTTATTAAAGAATTCCAATATGAACCCTTAAATCATCAGCTTTTGTTGTTTGTGTTTAATAACACTTATGTTTATTATGGAGTTCGGTGAAATTAAAACTCTTGGTAAGCTGTATGCCACTACAGCCTACTTTTGCAAATAATAGCAGTGTTCTATTCCTCTCTAAGTAGCAAAAATCAAGCTCTTGTCTAGCAGGTTAAATAGAGTTTCAAGCTGGAACTAGCTATGTACCAAGCTAGCCAGCTAGGCCATATCGCAACGAGTATTGAATCAATGCTCTGGACAAGTACCACTTGAACCCGGCTCGTTTGTATTGAACTATATCTTTAGAGGTCTATCTGTACTGGTTGTTGCTTTAGGAGCAGATCAATAATCATGATCCGAACGGTAATGAGCTGTTCGCCTCGAGGCATACGAGTATGGGAATTAGCGCTTGTTTATTACGCAAATTGTACAAGGCATAGGAATATAAAATTAATGTATGTATATTCTCCTTTTGAATATGTGCTATACTTGTATAGTAGAGATAGGAATTTTATTTATTTATTCTTTATTGTTGTTGGTAAGGGCGTAGTCAACCCAGGTGTTGATGAAAATATTGATGAGGATCCGATTCTAAGTTTACTTATAATTGTCAAAATATTACGTATAGGATGTTGATGTGACAGTTGTCGTTCAAATACGATCATCATCATCAGCCTATCTCAGTCTACTGCTGGACATAGGCATCCCCCAATGAGTGCCATCGCTCCCTATCGAATTCAAATACAATACGCTAGTTAAAATTGCGCTGTGCAATTGATTTATTTTATGTTGGTAGAGTAGCAGGCATATAGGGACGAGTAAACAGGTTCGTTTAAAAAATCTTTAAGTAGTCAGCAATATGGGAGTGACCGAGCTAGCTGGTATTGCAGTGAGCGCTCAAACTGTATACTTTCATTCTATTGATTCAGCGCTCTAAACGTTTCCGTAGTAATGGATTAGATGTTGCGGTAAGTTATAAAATAGTTTGTGAAAACATCACAGGGTAGATTTGTTGTAATAATAAGCAGATTACATAATAAAAGTAAGAAAGCGTTATTATAAATTGAATGAAACATATTCATATACATATATTCAGTGTAAATTAATAAGGTACAATTATTTCTTTAGTTAAATAAATTTTATACACAATAAATATCATGGCTTTTCTGTATAACAGTTTTACTTAACATATAAGATAACATTAACATCATATGTGTTAACACCATGCTCGTAACTCCTTTTGTCATTTCGTCGGAACTAGGATTTCTGTTTACGATTTAAAGATGAGAAGCAGATTTCATGAAGGTGCCCATTGATAGCGTCACATCTCAACCCTTAGGGGGGCCGCGCCACTGTGCAGGTCCAAATAAAAATATTTTTTTTAATATATGAACAAAAGAGAATTTTAATAATTGTAGTTACCTCTAACAATGGAGTCTACTTGCATGCCATCCTTTGTCTAATTATGTACTATACGAAATGCTGTAGTTGCTGGCGAGAACATGTATCAAATACCATTCAAGTTAATGAAACAAAGAACAAAGTCAAACCTTGTACACAGTATACATACCTTGACCAGTAATGAAGCCGAGGCCCAGACCGAGCTGAAGAAAGGCGAATTTAATTTATTGTCTAGATAATCGTATTAAAATCTCTCTCAAGAAAATATTTCTCTTTGAATCAAAACCCGAATAACACTTGTCAGATTCGTCTGATACATACCCTTTTCAATTTTAAATACACTGAAGAAATATACTACAAAGACCACAAAGATTCTGTTGAACACTTACCCTTTAGGAGCTTTTCCGTCCATAGAATATAATTCACTACTTGTAAAACGTGATGTGTTTGCAGGAACAGCACATTTTCCAGAACAAATTCTATTGTTACCGTGATATTGAAAGTGCCGCTTTCAATGAACGAACAATATGCTTTTCTTTGTTACTTATTAAATGTATGATATTAATTGTGTTGGATTTATATATAGGAATTAAGTTTAAAAGTATTCTTCGAACATTTCTCATTTTATTTCAACAACCTTTTCCTTCTTTCACTATTGGGCACGGACCGTATCCCAAAACAAATAGGTATGGTTTACTATGGGGCTGGTGAAGGGGGGGCTACTTTCTTGAGCCATTTCTCTTGATGATGTTTAAAAGACATGGAGTTTTAAAAAATCACAACTTTAGGAGGTAAAACGAGGGCTAATCCCAAATATCTGGAAAAGGAGTCAGAATTTTGTATCTCTAAATTACTAGAGTCTCACTTCGTTTTGTACTACTTGTTTAAAGATTTATAAAGTTATAAGTAGCATAATATTAATTAGATTTTCTAAAATGTTTTCAGAAACGACGGAAACAGAATTACATAACTCCAAAATTTTTGTTACAAAACCTGGCAGGTGTGTGCATAAAATCCCAGTACTTTAAACAATTATAATACAAGAATGTTTGCGAAATGTCGATTTACTGAAAGCAGAAACTTTCATTCGAAACACATTGGCCGGATAAAAATGTGTTGTCTATCGTCTGTATATTAATAAATCTGAGACGTCTCAAGACAATGCCTGGTCCAAGAGTGACGTTAATAAACGAACGTGTATATAGACTTTCATTACAATAGAAGAGCAATAAAAAGTTTGTCAGAATCCTTTTTAAATTAATTTTTAGAATTACTTGTTATTTATAATTAGTAGTGTCCGACCGAAACAAGGTTTTCAGCCGAACCCGAACCCGAGCCTTCGGCCTCGTTCTCAGTGTAGGCTGAAACCGAAACCGAAACTTATTGAACATATTTAAAATTTCTATTGCATACTGAAATCAAGTGCATTTAAAATTTTACACGACACATAATGCGAAGCATACAGTGTGCTTTACGATCATAAAAATTTACACATTTATTTGAATATTTTGGTTAAACCGACAGTTAAATAGAGTTAAATAAAAAAAACCAAATATCAAAGTACATAACAAATATATTTAAATTTATTAATGTCATGAACATGGATATGCCATTTGACCCGGATTTATAAAATTCTGGACCTTCCTTTTGTATTCGTATTATAGTTTATTGTAAATTAAAAATAGATTCATACTATTTTATTAAGTCACCACGGCGACAATCGAGAAAGGACTAGGCGAGATGACTGACTGGGTTATTCATTCGCACGAACTATATCTACGCGTTCCCAGATTGTTAAATAAAATTAAGTAATTAGGTAAAGGCCACACACAGTAAAATTAGAATCTACCTACTCAATCGTTTGGGTGGTAAATAATGTTAAAATACAAATAAGGACACAGAATGTAATTCAACAACAATTACGTATAAACACGTAAATTCAAGGAACATTAAAATCTGAATGGAATATATCTAACCTCTTTTATATGGCGCTTAAAAATAAAATTAAACAAAATGAAGTTCGATACCTAATAATTGACACTGATATGAAATAAATAATAATAGAAGTACAGATTAAACAAAAAGAAATGATTACCGAATCACTTATGTGCAAAACATAACCTTAACTCAATGCGCTTACAGCGATGAACGGCTGCGAAGTTTCGGCGCGGTCGAAAGATACGGCCATTTTTTGGCCGAAACCGAAACTAAGGCCGAAACTAAATTTCTTGGCCGAAATCGAAATCGCATCTTCGGTCGGTTACTAATTATATTATGAATTGATTTTCAGAAATCGTACTTGATGAAATTCTTTGATCTCTGTTTGACCCCTATGGGATATAGGTGTTACAATATATGTACACTTATACATGTATTATACACACCACGTCGTGTATGTACTACGCATGTCCACTATATGCTAAGCCAGGGAACTTTACAGGTGCTTTATTTGCATGTCAATTCCGACAGTGCTCTGCCCTTACCGTGCAACGTTAATTTTATGGAAACAAGACAAGAATTCAGCAATATTGCCTAAATATCCGTGATAAGTGTGAATTCGTTTACAGTAATTCGGCCATTATTTATGCGCAGGGAAAAACAATACGCTGGTTCGTGAACAATGTTGCTTCAAGAATAGGAAGAGCATGGCTAAATCATTTCATTTTCCGTCTCTAGTGAATTGTACCGTGAACATGCCTTGTATCGGGACAGGTAACATGATTTGATTCCCACGCGGCTTTTGTATGATGTAAGCAATTTTTTGTCAGTCACAAATATTATTTTAATTCTATGACGTCGATTTTGACCGATCACGATATATTTAATTGCATTAGATGCGAATAGTTATAATATCGATATAAAGTATCATTGAGCGTACAAGAGCTCAATCTTGTGCCGAAGTGATGTAATAAAATGGGAATTCGGGAACGAAAATTTATATTCGGCTCCTAGAAAGGCAGAAAGTGGCGTTGAAGATCAAAATATATCTCTAACAGAATATTCCTGCATCCTCGGAAATAGGAAAGCATCTTACAAAAACGAATTTGTAGTTTAGTAAAACTTTTATAACTTTAGGTTTAGTGAAGGTGACTGAAATCTACACATCCGGTATTTTTTACATAATATTTCTGTGTGACTTCTATTGTTTTATTTATATAGATAGATGATTTTCATATCTGATGCAGGTCGCGAATACTTAATACGTTTCTATACGACGCGTCAATAGAAATACCTCATTAACAATTTAACGTAGGTATCTATAATTGTTTCATGTATCAATTAACTTTAAATGAAATAATGGGTTCGTTGGATATATGTTCGACTATTGTTCGAGTACTATTTGCGATCCGTAAAATCAATATCTCGAGATATTAATATGAAATTTCATCTTAGTAATTGTATGTACGAGAACATATTGTGTGGGCACACGTGCTTTGGTTCGTACGTGTTCATACATTCCTATAGCCCATTGATAATTCATTACATATAACAATGAAGCCTTGAACATCGTTTTCCACATTCCCATTCATAACTGACCCGCTTCATTAATCAATAACGTAAGAATGTGTACTTAGGATTCTTAGATAAACAACAGTCTGAAGGATTCTGATACGTACAAATGATTTGGGTGCAACTGATTTCTACATCGAAATATGTACAATTGACTTACAACTCATTGTGCCCCAAAAGGTCCGCGAACATTTATTAAGAAATGTACACAAACGTCGGAACCCGGAAAATATCTATATTCATCATTCATATATCTGTCAGGCGGTGAAATAAACTCGGGACCCTTTGCACAGCCGATCGCCATTGTGACTGTTTTAAACGACACGTGAATGATTAAAAAAATATTCCTGTTTTGATAAGAATATCCCTATTCAACTAATACAGATTGAGAAATAAAAAAAAATTATTATTTCATCGAAATGTCTTAAGGGTAGGCAGAGGGGACCGAATTCTAAATATCTCCATCCTTACAAACTTAACGTGCTTCTTTTACATTCATCAGTGATGATGAAAATAGTATTTTCATATACACACGCCAGTAAAGTATTTCTCAAGTATTTTGTGCATGTCTAAAGTTGGATAGCGTACCTCAGGTATATACTCGGAATAGTTCGACTAGTTTTGAGTTTATCCAGTCCTTGATCATGAACTCTTGCCACTCAAAAACAAATTGTGGCCAGACTGGTGGCGCTCTCACCCGAAAATGCACGTGAATTACCTACGTTTGCCCATAAACACACTTATAGGAGCCTTCCGAGCAGCGAGGTATATTAATTAACAGATTCGATGTAAAGTGCGCCAATTATTATCACCTCCTAAGTCTAGTGTCATCTAATATTTAATATTTTACAATTATTTTACTTAACATGATCAAATTAATTAAATATTCGTGAACAAAATATAAATATTATATACAATGATAAAGAAAGCGTGTCGATGAAGGTGCCTTCTGTATGTTAAGTATTAATTTGTAAGTACTACATGTGCAACTTACTTATTAGAAATTGATGTCGAAATAATCAAATTTAATGAAAAAATAACCAATGTGATAGGATTAAATTTGTTTCGTTAACTTTGTCTTATTAGTTACATTGGAGTGTATTAGTAAACCTCGTTTCTGAGTTCACGTCTCATAAATTTGTCCATGGCTCGCACTGACTTGTCGTCCGGTTTAACTTAACAATATATTGTTATTTAGCATAGCGACGATTTTGTTTTTAATTTGTAAGATAATATTGAGAATCCGAAACATGTTAGCGATTCCGAAAGTATGCTGAAATATTTTTTAAAACTTACTAGCACTTCATAACATTTTGGATTCTTTTCAATTTAATTAAAAATCTCAAAAGTATTAAAATTAATATCAAATGATTCATCCAAAATTACTTTAGACGCCTACCTTCCTATAACATTTTCTTTTATCCCCTAAATGAGAATACTTCTCTAATATAAAACAGGATCCGGATTAAAGTATCCGGCGAAGTGATTTAAGGGTTAAGATCATAGTCTGTCACGTTTGTCAAGTGCGAGTTAGAAAACTTGATATGTCATAGAAAACAATGGTAAACTCGGATGTAGGTATATGAGTTTCCTAAAGATTTTCTTTTTTCTTCGATATTACAAGTTATACTAATTTAATACGTGTTCTGGAGTGGAGACCGCGTCTTGGCAAACTTAGCGTAGAACGCCTTCCAGCTAGTTGTAGTGACGATATACATGCGCAAAGTGGCTGGCAGTGGTTGGATGCGAAGAGCTGACTGTCGAGGTCAGTGGCGTGCTATTGGAAAGCTCTATGTCCAGCAGTAGACGGAAATAGGCTGATAATGATGACTAAATTAAAAATGCTAAAACTTTGTTAAACTATGTATGTCCAAGGATTTAAAGTGCAGCCTTCTAGAAGAGGACCCTAAAATATAAACCACTGGGATATCGTTATTTAATGAATTATTTGTATCTTTTAATCGAAAAACTAGTTATTATATAAATACCGCCAGCACGGTATAAGTGATGTATTTTTAATTAGTAATGTTTTAAATGTTAATGTTTTTAATGTTAATGTTCTACTATTGGTGATAATTGATAACAATCGAAACCGATTGCTTTATGTGGTTTCTGAAGTGCGGTAATAATTATCATTTTCCGTTATTGGTAACCCCTGGAGCCGAACGCAGCCACAGCAGCGACAAAGCGATTCGTTTGCAATGTGATATTAAAATGTCTTTAAAATCAAGGACCTTTGAAATTACTGTGTGAATTTATAACTTAATTTTTATATCGTAAAAAATCTAGTTTTCTATTTTAATCAGACACCTTTCAAGACAATATCCAGACTCAATGTCCCATGTTGGCCTTTATTATTATGCAATATCTGTTGGTTTTTCTTTACTGGGCTTAAAATATATTAGAAAAATAGTAATGCTACAATTAAAATTGTTTTTATGTAGGTCTTATAAAAGTCCCTTAAAATGTTTTAACATTTTATTAGAAGTACAACTTCCTCTTTATGGATATGTTACTACTGTATTAAAAACTGTGATAGACTGTAAAATGTACTTACATATATCCGGTTCTCGCCGTTGAATAAATCCATATTAAAACATTATCACAATCGAATCAGCGGCTCAGCTGCGAAAGCTGAACAGATAGATAGATAATATTCCTTTTATATTTATCATATATTATGTAGTGTTGATACATATTATGTGTTGATTGAAAATAAATAAACTTCCGAATTTCTAACGTTCCTAACGACATTTAATTACAACTTAATCATTGAAGAAAAACACTTTTTTACGACTCTAATAAAAGTGCTCTTTATGACTATAATTATACTTTATGGAGTGAATGTTGTACCCAATGTTACAGGGAATATCTGAAATTAATCGTTAACCGGTAAATTGACGCGGAAGCTCGGACGGGCCGTCAACCTTTAATCAAATTTAATAATGTCGTGTTTGACAAATCGTTTATTGATTATCACGCTACCTTTTATTAAGCGCCTGTAAAAGTATTTGTCCTAGAATTTTCTAAGGAACGCTCTATGATTTATAAATGCATTTTATCTTCATTAACGTCACTATCACCTTACTGGTCTTAAATTCGGGTATCATTTCAGAATGATAAAGTTTTGAGCTGAGTCTGTAATGCTGGTCAAGTGTGGGATGGCAGACTTTATACATCTTAGAGTACAATATGGACAATTCTTACGTGTGCCAGTTTCTCGACGGCAGAGCGTAAGGATGAAATCTAAAATAATCCATAATTTTGAGGCAAACAGTAGGTATACATTGAAAAAATTTAAAACTTGAGTTAAATATTACATACTAAACCTAGTATATACAGTACATATTACCCCTATTAGTCCTATGTAAGTACTATAATATTAATTAAGAGGCATTATCAATATTTGAACAATAATAAAAGCTTGTTATTTTTTCACGCCGTTGTTAAAAATTAAGACACGCGTGTTTCCGTTTTATTAAAACGAAGGCCATTACACGCGATTCGTTCGTACGATCAGTGCGAATTAGCAACTCCACTGAATCGAATAGGAAATCGATTTTCATGGTGCCTGTAATTTAACCGGAGCAAGCGGATTGCGAGCATTCCATGAAAAATTTTACGAAATTTTAGCGCCCGTAAAAAGAGGACAAAAACAAAGAGCCGCCCTTAACCGTCCAATAATAGAATAGGAAACTCATTCAGGGCTTTATCTCGATTTCTGGAAGCCATCCTAATTGATTTAACCCAATTTTTGTCAACTTTGTATGCCCTGCACTGTTGTAAGCTATACGTGTTGTTGGCGACCGGGGATTACTTGAATTTAATTTTTGGGGTGCTGTGTGTATTGGCGAGTACTGTTAGTCTTTCCCGAGAAATTGAAACGCAAAACATTACTGTGCAAGTGAATGATGACATGTACTGGTAAAAGAGTAATATTATCTTTTTAGAGGAGATTTTTTTAAATAAAGGAGATGATCTAAAACAAAAAGGAAATAGAAAATGTACCCTATATTATGTTATCAGTGCACGAATCCTGCAAGTTTTTCTTCTGCTGAGAAACTGTAGTTGCCGCGCCACACATACACATTTGAATGATAGACAAATACATTGGTATACGTACCAACTTGCTTTTTTTTTTCTAAATTTTCTTAGATATTTTTGGCGGCTTTGTTGGTCAAACGGTTGCAAATGCGTCTGCCGATTGGGAGGTCCTGGGTTCGAATCTCGGCTTGAGTTCTATTGGATTTTACTAATTTGGAATTTCTTTGACTGACCCGAAGTCTGGATTTATGTCCGGTACATGGCTATAGGATCACCACCTATTCCATGGCACTTAAACGTAACTGTTGAAATGTTGGAATGTACTATGCTCCTCCTTTGGGGATTAAGTACAGATGTTACGTTTTTTCACATTATTTCTATTCTTAGATTGTAGATATTGCCATTGTAATGAAAGGATTTTCCTGTCCATTTATCTAACTTCGGAGGTCCACTATTGTACTACTAATCGGCGCTGTCCTAATCGGCGCTACTCCATCCAGTCCTGTAGCTTCTGAATCGAATAACTCCATAAATAAGTCATAAAATGAAATAACAATGAGCGAGTAACACCTGGTCGACGCTGTGCCAATTTGATGCTTCCGAACATCAAAAAAAGTCCGTTTCATCCTCGAGCGTCCAATAATAGACCGGGCGGTACGTTCGGGGCGATTGTATCGCGATCTCCGAGAGCCGCCCAAATTGATTTAACTCGCCCTTGGTCGACATTTGTTACTTTATTTGGGTTTATAGTTCACGGGGGAAATTATTATTATTGTTAAATAGCGAAACGGCCCGCTTTAGATATATTTATAGAGAAAATTACGGTTCAGTGCTTCGATTTAATTATGGCTATTAATTTTTGTTTATGAAACATAATTTTATATTTTTTAACCAGTGTTTGTAATTTATCTTAAGTAGTATGTTTCACGTGCGAAAAAGCAAAAGCAATTAAATCTACGGGACGTAAACGTAACGAATTACAGGCGTGATGTTAGGTTTTTAAATATATGTACAAACCCATGTACGTATTTTTAATTAAGTTATTCTCTAATTCTCTTCCCCTGCCACCCACTCGCGGTCGGCTATCAGAAAATGCCATCGGGCATAAAGTTTGCCCTTTATCAAATGTAATGGCAAAAGCAATACAATATGTAATAAAATAATACATATTAAAAACCACACTGGGAAATTGATGCTCTATTCAAATTGTGGTCTGTTATACCCTTTGGTCATTCGTAACTTCAGGGTGGGCTACATTTTGGGTTATAATGATTCTAAATCAAAATTCAATATATGCAATATATATATTGCATATTGTCATATTGCAATTTTGTCTGTGTTCATAATGTAAAATCGAATTAAACGCAAAACTGTTAAATCTACAAAGTTTACAATGGATACGAAAATGGATAATGGTTTGCATAAAGGTTTCTTTGAGGATAATAGGACTCTCGTGAGCAATAGATAATGGGACAAATAGCATTGGGTGACTTTTGCAAATTTTTTTCAAACATTTTTAGGAAAGTTACCAAAAACAGCCGTTAACAATAAATCACAAAGCATATCAATTATTGAGTATTAGAAGACTTCTTCGTGTGGTTTTCCAAGGGGATAAGCAGCTGAAGATTTGTTAAATAGTAACTGTATTTGCAAACACTCCCGAGATATCTGCATTCAAAGCGAACAGGTCTGAAATTCTAGATCAGATGATTCGAATTGTGTCCACGGTGGAGAATGAAGTGGGAATGCCTGAGGGGTTCTATTTCATGGTTCTGTTTATATTGATACGAGTAGTTTTGGTAGCTACGTATATGCAACAAAAAGTTTTAGTTTAAATAGGGCAGTTTGAAGTACACGGGCTAGCCAGCTACACTTAGCACCTTTCTAGTTTAACTAATTGTGTTATTGTTTGTTATTAAACAGTAGAGAATATTTTTTTTTTATATCTTCAAATAAGTTTTGTACAATCGGCGGGCATGTACGACGAGCGTGATGAACGCAGAAGAAATACGTCAAGTTCGTATAAACAAGCATTGAGTAATTTTGCGCGTGGCGCTTTCTCCCTACCTTATAAGAGACACTGCATTCATCTACAAAATTATTTCAGAAAACGTAGATAGAACTGATTTCCCACTTAAAAAACTTTGGTTCGATTAAAAATGTTAGTTTTGGAAGCGAAAAACTCATAGAGTCCAAACTGCATAGCCTTGAGCACTGACGCAGGGTGGCTCATCTCGCAGTTTTCTACCAGATACACTTTGGAGAGTGCGCGATCGAGCTCCACAATCTAGTTCCACCGGCCCCCTTTTACCACCGGACGTCAAGACGTACCGCAGGCTACCATCC
>DWMG01003158.1:0-12247 GCA_018244855.1 Elbella merops
TAACGGGTCATCTTTAGAAGCAGTGATAGCCTAGTGGTTAAGAATTCAGCCCCTCACTCGGGGGTGCCGGGTTCAAACCCATGGTGCGCACCTCTTTACAAAAGTGCGTTTTCAATTTAAATATCAGTTGCTAACGGTGAAGGAAAACATCGCGAGGAAACCTGCACACCTTAGAATAAAAATAAAAAAAAAAATTTTGAGGACTCTCGCGTAATAATTTAAAATAACCAAAATAAAAGAAACAAATGAAAAATAATTTTTAAAAATTATGTTGATTTAATTTTATTTTCACCTTTCAATATTCACGATTGGTGTGTAGAAGCCCTTATTCCAGATCGTATAGATCATTCACGTGCATTATTTTATAATCAAAACGATTAGTAATGTATGACTTTTAAAATTTAATTAATAATTAGTTTATTTCTCGGAAGCGATTGTATGATTTGAGGTGGAATTTTAATAAAGATCCTAAGCCATGCTCCTAACATGTTTATTGTATCAGGCATTGTTTTACGTAAAAACCATAGCTACTCTTAATTATTACACTAAACTGCAATACATTTTAATACTGCACTGCGCTGCACACTGCAGGTTTACTAAATTATTTACTACGCATTAACTTTTTGTTATACGAAATGTCACCTGCTTACTTATTAACTATTGAATATTATCTTCTAAAGACAGTGAAGAGAAAATAATTATTTAGCCCAATCTTTTACTTTATATTTTTCTAACGTAACATCACGCCTGTAATCCCCGAAAGGGTAGGCAGAAGGGTGTAGTACCCTCCCAAGTTTCACCAGCTACGTTTACGCCTTATGGAACAGGTGGTGAGCCTATTGCCATACACCGGACATATGTATATCCAGACTCCGAATCACTAGTTAGTATTTTTCTGACAAGTGATTTTATTTGTCTACTTTCACGCAGTGTAAATGAAAACATTAATTATCATTACCTATATTACACCATTCCACCAGGCCTCTTACGGGGCAGACACAACGTGCTGAATGCCAAATACCTATTCTTACAGACCTGGCGTGTTTCTTCTACATTGATGACACGTTTCATACACCCACCGAGTATTATTCAGCAGTTTCAATAGATCTAATAATATAATCAATCAGTCAATGAATCAATCGTTTACTCGTCAGTAAGGATTACAAGTATCATTACAATGGTAGTCTTACTGTGCCTACTAAAGCATCATTATCATCATCAGCCTATTTCAGTACAATGCTGGACATAGGCATCCGTCAGTGAGTGCCATGACGCTCCCTCCTCGTTTTGCCTCGACCTGTCCTCAACTAAAGTATACAAATAATATATTATTATTATTTTAAACAAGGAAACATCTCAAGAGATATTAACTAAATTGATATCCTCTGTTCGTAGTATCCGTCTACAGTCCTTATTATTCATATCATTCTGCCCGTTCCATTACCATACTTCGCCGTTAGCCCGAGTACTTCGCTATTATAATTTCCCGCATAGTTTATCGTTCCATCTAAGTAAATTACGCCCATCCAATAGATTTATTCCGGAAAAAATGGAACGCTAACAACCGGTCCAAAGTTTTAAATTGAAGTCGGTAGGAGAGTGGACCCGATTTCGATTGACAATATGGAAAATTAACATTCATAGCAGAAATGTTGATAAAATACTTGAAGTCAAATCTGTTAGGATACATAGAGATATATGGACCAGTCTTCTCTGCATATCCTGTAATGATCGGGACGGGACGATCGTTATTATAGGCTTCGTCAGGATCATGATTTTTATCACTATCATCATGCTCATCATTAATATCGTCATCATTATTCTCATTATCGTCGTCATCGCCATCGTCAGCACCATGCTCATCCTTATTATCAAATCTTTAACCTTTTAACCGTAATACGTAGGTCTCTTTTTAGATCGGCATTAGAATATAAACTAATACAATTTCAATATATTACAAAGAAGATTCCGAACGCCGCTTAATAGAAGCCTCAGAACTATTTATGAGAGCACTGAAAGACATCTCCTTCCGGACTTCAGCCGTGTTGAAAATTCAACGAGCTTCGGATCAGTCGGGCACGTTGCGGAGAGAGCGTACTAGTTTGAACTTTCGAGTGAATACTCTCATTTTATGACTTTTTGCCTTAGTTGATGTAATGATTAAGAATTGTGGCCTTTTGTTTTTACGCGCTGCAATGGGTAAAACGTCATTAAGTGATTATTAAAATTGTCGTTATCAACATCATAGACCCCAATAATTTTCATTTCCAACGATTTTAACGATAAACGGGTCGGAAAGAAAGTTTGACAGGTACATATGTAAATGTTTATATATCTTTGTCCCGTTATATTGCATAATTATCTAATGCAGTTAATACAGCTAAATAAATAACAGTTCATATATATCCTCACTTTTGAACTCTGCGTTGTGGATAATACGATTACAAGTACAAATACCTGAACCAAAGACAGATATAGATTATCAGCATTCGAATATCTGTCAGTGAATCGAACCCGGAAGTTTCCACGCAACGGACCGGATGATGCCAAATGGGTTGTGACGTCTATTTAAAAACGGAATTTGTTTAAATCGAAAAGCAATAGGAGAGCTGCTATAAGACTGGGAACAGTGACTTTAATCTTCCCAAAATGGAAATGATATGTGCGGCAGGAATCAATTTTCCGGCTGGCTGCGTTCCATCGAGCGTTCTGATCCTGCTTGCCATTTGACTTTTTAATATTTCTCAATGAAAACGAAGTCTCTTGTCCCCCGCGCTGATTCTGCGGAATTGTAAATTCCAGTAAGTCGCAAGAGGTAAATCACAAATGCAATTTTCATTCTATGTGCAAAATGCATGCGGCTTTTTTAATTTGTTTGTCACATCTGCCAAGGTTTTGTTTTTAATCTGTGTTCGTCGCTTTGTGTTATTAACATTATTACAGATTCGTGATTTCTCCACCAGATAATATCTGACTTGTTTGGTCATAGTATATGTGTCTTTGTCTTCATCGACACCTACATTTGTCTTTTCTATATTGATCATTTGTATATCCAACCGGTAACCGAACTATTAACGGAATACAATCGGAATGGTATAGCACCTTGTACCTAAGGGACAGTCAGAATAATTCAGTTCAGAAAGCTAGTTTTTCACATTAAAAAGTTTCTCCTTAACGCGCCATATCTCGAAGAACAACAGAAATACTTTCCGTACAAGATATTGTAGTTTCCTTGTTACTGCTCGCCAACTTCAAAGTTTATTAACTTCTGTATGAGTAAGAAAACAGGTGAGAGTTTTCGAACTGAGGACAAGTTCCAAACTAAACAGGTACGTCACGAAGTCTTCGAAACTTGCCTCCCTCCGCGTTGGCGTAAATATAAGTAAGTATGTACGTTTTGATTTAGTTCGTTTCAGTACAAAATTATGCTTTGGAAGCGAAAATTGTCAAACTACAAATTTATATGTGTCTATATTAATATTATTATGATATCCATATTCTCTTACATTTCTGTACTTCACTTACTTAGATTATTCAATATAATTGTTTCGGTTAGTATTATTAATCATTAAATTTTGATGGAGGTTTTGAGATCAGATTATAGTAGCATCAAAATTCTAGACATTCTATAGGCGACCATCCACATCTCGTAGACACTCCCCTGAGCAGGATGAAGCGTTTCGCTAAAGCATTATTGCTATGAACTGCGATAGAGTATAACTTCCGGATGGCGACTATTATTTTCTGATTACGATATGACACAAAGTTTTACAAGAAAGGCTGAAAAAAGGCTTTCTATCAAACTTGCCATTGGTCTATCTTCGAATATGGGAATGTTCAGAGATCCTGACCGTTTACCTGTAGATGATCTGTTTACAAGTAAAAAATTTTTTTTGGTATTATCTTCTAAAGTATTTACGAGTATTTGATTCATATTGTGTAAGGGACAATTTTGATCTACAAGTATATTAGATGGCGAAGCTAACCAACGTATTTATTTAGATGAGGATTAATACTGAACAGAAGAAAACAGGCACGAAAGTAATGTCATATTTTTAATTGAAAATTTGAACATAAAAGTAGTTATTGTGAGTTAACCATAACAGATATATACGTGCTATCCGGGACTTTTTTTGTAGTACTCTTGGAGATCTACAATTCTCTAGTAAATTACTTTAGTGTATTTCAGTTGGTTTACGCGGCGTACACGAGTAAAGCTCCCAGCAGGCGAGATTTTTTACAACCGCGCTACCTCTACAACAGTAATCGTTATACAAGTATTTCAGTTAATCTATATAAAACCGTAATGTAACATTAATCATAACCTTCCTCGAGAATTGCACTATCTCTTAGTAAAAATCGTACAACAATCCATTCAGTAGATTTCGAGAAAGTCAGATATACAGACAGACAGCTTTTGGTGACTTTGTTTTATAATGATAGATTATATCAAGCAAATTGTCGACAAAGTGAATGCGAGGTTGGACTATTCAAGTCAAACGGAACAGTAGCAATGCCTACAGATTTAATTCCAAACATTCGCCGTAAACCGTTTTATTTCGAACTCAACGCTCCCTTTGATATCGGTTCCGTTTCATGGAAGCCACTACGCTTTACAACTGGCCATCAAACTTGTGGAAGCATCAACAACATTTTAGGTGGATGCCCCGGCAAATAACTTTGTTGGCGAGGATAAACGGCCAACGGAAACTTGGAGCCCCCCGAGGCCACTTAAAACTTATGTGGCTTCATTACCCATAGTCCTATATTACGACAGTTGCTAAGATCTCCAAGCATAACTGAGGGCAACCTTTAAATATACGAGTATTCTTGGGTTTATCTTGTCCGCCGCTGTTGGTAGGAAGTCACTGCGTCTGTATATACTATGGGGCGATTAGAAGGGTAACATGAAATTTTATTAGCAACTTCAAGTCAACACGAGACGGTTAACCTCGCTAAATATATTGGTATATTCTTATATGCGAGTGTGTGTCAGTGCGGTAGTGTGCGTGTGTGCGTGCGTGTGTGTGGGCGTGTGCGTGCGTGTGCACGTGTGGATGTAATCCGTAAATCGTATTAACGCTTGATGAGTTTGTAATGGTTATCTATATGTATAAATAGGAAACAGCTTACCTTTTGAGGAAACAAACGAACTAATTTGCCTTATACAAGAATTGTAAAATTTTCTAATTCATCAACGGGACTGCCTTGTCAAGGATTTTGGAAGTAAATACCAGGTCAAAGACACTAAGCCCCAAACTCACTACAAACGTCGGAACCCAAACTTCACAATGCTGAACGGGATTTGAACTTGAAACCTTACGCGGCTGATTGGGCTTGTACCAAATGGCACTTCAATATAAGATGTACAATAATGATAATATTTAAAAGCAACTCGCACAGCTATCTGATCTCGAACCAGTATGACCAAGCGAACAGTGTCATTGTTACTTATTTTCAAAAAAGTTTTACGACCTCGTTGGTCTAGTGGTTGCAGAGCGCGACTGTTGAATGCTGCTCCTGGGTTCTAATCCCGGATCGGGTACCTACTATTGGATTGTATAACTTTGGTTTTCTTAGATTTGCTAGCAGAAATTGCTTGTCTGAATTTATGCCCGGTTTATGGTAATATGCACCAGTTATTCTTTGGTGGGACATGAACAGTAACTGCTGCAACGTGGGAGTGCACTACAATCCTCTGCCTACCCCTTTGGGGATTACAGACGTGATGCTGCGTTAAATCACTTTTAGCCGCAGCACCTACAGCTTTAATGATATTATTCCACATAACTCCGTGGCGGAATGGAAATGACCCAGTTGGAACCGCTTAGCAAACGCCGCAGTTGACCCAGGAAACGTCTAACTGAGTTTGGGCAACTATTACAATTATTTACACATACATAGTTGTAACATGTTTGCACATCTTTATTCTAATAATAACTTACCGCAAATCATAATCAACATCAGGTCTGAAAGGTTAGAGATATTTGGTGATCAGTACGCTGTGTCTACTTCATAATGGACTTGGGTTGAAGATATAATAAAAATAATGATAACAAAAATTATCTCAACTTCTAAAAAGCTTTGTACAGGTTGAAAATATTATATAGCCCTCGGAAGTCGCGTCAACTCATTACTGCAAAGAAAATGTTCTTGTCAGAGAATCGCAGTTCCGTTCACCTTAAGGAAAAAAGAGGATTGCTTTTTTTAAACAGACAAGGAAGCTTTTGAAACCGCAGAGTAGTAGATGTTACTACGTTTTGAAATGTAACAAAAAGTAGAAGACATTCCATCTCTCGAGCTTTACTGAAAAGTACTTTTTGAAGTTCACTTTTTAAAACTGTTAACATGTGAATTTAGATCACATGTTAGATAAACATCGCTACATGTACACTTTTGAATAGTTTGGCAAATATTATTGAAAGAATTTATTTTAACAGCTCCTGATGACGGTGGTTGAATTACGAGTATCTAAAAACACATGCTATTATGAATGAAAATGTCTTACCACGTCTTATTTTCAAGAATGGTCTTAAAATATTTTATTCATAGTATTAAATATTTTATGTAAAATTTGAACCGTAAACATTCATTTCGTTACAAAAACGACTGTGGTGGAATAAAATCTAATATTTTAAAATAAATTGATTGAATGAATACAGGCAGCCGCTTGATATGGCAAGTCAAGGACCAGGCGCAATGACGGTTACTTATTAGGGAAAATCTGTGTCCAGCAGCTGAGACAGACAGACTGATGTTGACGATTGTAATTAAGAAGATGACGAGGAATAAGTGGTACGTGTATCTACGTATTACATTCACAATACAAAACATGTTTAAGTCAAATTTACGTTTACAATTAAAACTTTTAAAACCGTTTTTTACAATCAAAACTCTATGAAAATTAGTGAAGATAATTGTGAAAAGTACGCAGTAGAGAGCAACAGTACAATAATAAAGTTACATTTAGGAGATGATAAAAAACATGAATTGCACTAACGATACTTTAATAATATCCCTCGGTGAAGTTTTCGGTGGGGTATTTTTAAAAACACGTTTTCAAGAACTATACGCTTTAATTATTCCAACATTTAGTTGTTATATAACAATTTTTGTACAAGCTAAAGTGTTTTGGAGTTTCACTGTTTCTGTTGTTATTTTATTTTTAATGTAAAAGAGTATCCTTTTGACATTTTATTATTAAAGTGTATAATATGGTCACTGCCCGTTTGGGTCGAATAATTTGCAAACGAATTCCGGTCGGGTACCTACTACTGTGTTTTTTTAACTCACCAATACAAATCACGAAGTAAATCTGTATTTCCTCTATGAGGTACACATCAGACTCCGGACTTCTACTAGGTATTTCAGGTTAGAAAAACTCAATAATAGCTAATGCTAGTTAGAATACCAAATTGATACAGTTTAATCAACTGATTGCGGGCTTAACGGAGAGTAGGTATTGCATCTGTTGTCTGTTGTGTGCTGACTGCGCTGGCGGTGAGCAAACAGCAGCTCGGCCGTTTGGCAACATAGATGAGTATGTACACAGTCCACTCATATGGAGCTTTGTTGCTTAATATCGATTAAAGTACACACTATTCTACTTAGCGGATAATTTTTATATGTAAAAGGTATACTTCTTGTTATTATATCATCACGCGAGGCCCCCCGTACGGGGTTGTTAGGAACCACCAAGCTTTGAATATCTTTATCGTTACAGACCAGATGAGCCTGTGCAGTATATTGTCAGTTATGATTTAATTATGTTCCGTCTTATCTCACGTCATTATTGGAGAGGCCTATGTCCAGCAGTGGCCCGGAGTAGGTTGTGACGATTATGATGATTATATCACGTATGTTTTTCGGGATAGTTCGACTTGCTTCGGGCAAATTGGAGATTCAAAAGGCCGAGCCACCGCTTATTGTATTTAAATGTAAGCAAATATTCCGCGCAGACTACTGTTTGACCACATTTTGCATGTTAGGTCAATTCATTTTAAAGTTTGTTTTTCTTCCAAGTAAATATTATCTGCTTCGGTTATCACCTAAATGTATAAATAGGACTAGGACTTTCAAAATATATAATTTAAAATGTGTTAACATTTATAAATTTGTACTTAAAAGGATTTTTTGCATTCACTTCCTGTAATGTTAATCTAGACTTACTTGTATTCCCTTATAATATCACCTTTCCAATCCAAATTCAAAATTCTCATTTCATCATAAACTACTGAAAATGCTATTTATATATTTTTATTTCGAACGCCGTCTTTATTGTGTAAATGTAAGTATATACAACGTTCCTATTAAATGATTTTATTAAATAAGTAATATTTATATCAACTCGGCTTGTCATTCTTAACGAAATTTAAGACTACTGTAATACAAAAGTTTATTTAGGTATAGAAGCAGTGATAGCCTAGTGGTTAAGAATTCAGCCCCTCACTCCAGAGGTGCTGGGTTCAATTCCACGGCGCTCAACTCTACAAAAGTGCGTTTTAAATTTAAATATCATTTGTTAACGGTGAAGGAAAACATCGTGAGGAAACCTACACACCTTGGAATTTATAAAAAAGAAAAAAAAAAAATCTAAGGTGTGTGAAGTCTGCCAACCACGCACTTGGCTAGCGTGGCAAACTATGGCCTTAACCCTTCCAATATGAGAGGAGACCTATATTCCAACAAAGGAGATATAACGGGTCCATTAAAAAAAATTAGATATAAAACTAAATCGAAGACTACACTTTGTTTGTTCCAGAATGGGGCTAGATGTCCATGTATTACTTTTGAAGTACATCACAAATAATATCATATGTGGTTTATTTTGTACAACTGGTCCTTGTATCTCCTTGTTCTAACTCCTTGAACGCTGGTTGTCTTGGAGAAATAGCTCATTAACGAAAAGACCGCTTAATTATATTTTTCTGTACTTGTTCGCCTTGTTACTATGTATTTCTTTTGTATGGTGTACAATAAAGTGTATTATTATGACAAGTGTCTTTTCGTAATGACAACATTATGGATAGCTCTAACATTCTAGAGCATAGATTACTCTGAGCTGTGCAGAGTTTTTCGTGGTGCTTTCTTAAGTTTATAGTAACAATAAGTGATATTTTATCGTAATAATATTCAAAACTTTTTAAAATAGGTCGAGCGTGTTATGATTTGAATCCAAAACCCGCATAACGCGAGTTTATATCTAAACCACTGCACTATCTCTACATTTTGTGTACCACTAAAATCATTTTTCATTTTGTTTATAATCGGCTTGTTATGCTCGGAAACAAAATAGTGATATTCAGCGTACATGAGCGAATGTGAAAACAGTAAACTAATTTATTAACTGTGGCGCTCGGCGTGTTGTTTCATAATATTAGTTATGTTGGTTTAACGAACTGTGGACACATGAAAAGCAGCAGTACACACAGTATTGCAGTTAATTTCGTTTCAACCTATGATTGTTCACAGTACACAAATAATTGTGTAGGAAACATAGTGTGTGTGTACATACACTGCATGCTGACGCCTGCCCCAGTTTTGTCGTTGGTTGAGACGACTGCGGACTTGCTCTGGTTAGCTACAGGCGTTTATTTAGTACGGAGACCGTTAAGAAATGACATTTCTTAACATATAATTCTTAGGTATAGGTATGTATTTTGTATATATAGGTATAGGTATATATGTATTTTGACTGACCCGTTTAACCAGTGGTTGGTGTAGCTGACTGCTGATCCCAGGGGCGTGGGTTCGGTCCCAATAAAAAAAGTATCTATAGTATAATAAAATAATAATAATCGACCCATTTATCATTCCACTCTTTGATTATGGGGCTCCTCGAGTATAGTGGGTTAAGGGCATAGTCTACCACACAGGCCAAGTACGGGTTGGCAGACTTCACTCACTTTAGAATTTTTTTTATAAATTCTTAGGGGCGCATATAACATATATATCATAGGTGTATATAAAACAGATGTGCGTTTTTATAAATTCTAAGATAATGTATAGATACTATAATGTATTGTACTACAGAATGTAACCATATTAATGATCATCTCCGTCAACCCTTGTGTCGTTCCAGTGTTGACAAGGGTTTTATTTCATTATCATTACAGTTCATTACTCTACGCTGGCTATTGGCGGCTCGGATACACATACTCGTATTAGCGATTTCGATTTCGGCCGCACCCCATATGCTCAGTTTTTTGTGTTATTTATGTGTGTGTGTGTGTGATGTGAATAAATGTGATTCAAAACGTAATACAGTTCGAGAAATTACCTATATAATATTATACAAGTAGTAATATGATTTAAAAGGATATTACATTCATTAAATGAAATGATGCGAGTACTAATGTGATTCAAAAGGCAATTCTATTCGTGATACGCTACCGGTGTGATCTCTTATGATTTCCCAGGCGGAATTACACACATCGAGCAACAGGCGAGTCGAATCAACTCATAATTCACTCCGGTCTCACAGCGTGGAAATTAGCCTCTGTATTAATGATGTATATTGCGATATACGTTTCACTGAGTATTCATGTAGACCTACTCAATAACAAAATACAAAAAGTGTTTATAGGTAAAAGCTTGGTTTCTTTGAAGTAAGAGAAAAATTATATTTTTACGTATTTTTATAGGTTTGGTAGGCTGTGTTCTCTGCCCACCCCCTGAGGAAACTACCTGGAAGATATGTAGGTATATTTCTACGTCAATAATTGAATATTATATTTCATGTGGGTACATTATGTAGTATACGTAAAACGGAACTTATTTGTTCTACCCCACCAATTATATATTCTACCCCAAGGTCAATAAGTTTATCGATTTGTTTAATGTTGCATTAACTATCGTAACGGTTCTGGAACTGCTTCAAATAGGGCCATTATATGGAATACAATGTAAATAACTCGATAACGTTAGCTTTTTAGAAATATAATGATTACAATAATCATTATGAGAAGATAATCGTCTCGAGATTGTAACGACAAATGGGCTGATAATGTTGAGATCATGAAAGCTCCTATCTACTTGATGGACCAGTATGTCCCACACCATAGATAAAAATAATTTTCTCTACCAAACAAACCAAGACAATATGTTGGCGCCATGAAATTTGGTGACGAACCCAAACAACATCGGAATGGGCAAAGAAAATGATGATGATAATGCTGGACAAAAGTAATTCACCGTCATTAATTAATGGTGGCGGTGTAGTACACTCCTATGCCTGCCTCTTCGCGGATTAAAGGCGGGATGTTACCTATAACTAAAGTGCTATTTATACGTTCTCTGTTATAGTTGCGTCGGACTCCTTATGTTAAATAATCCGCGTCAAATTCTTTGACTGGTTTCTTGGTGTCGTGGTATCTGACCAATACTGTTGAATCCAACAGGTACTGGTCCGGGCTTCTTCTCAGTTCAAATGTTTATGACGAACCCGACGGTTTGTTTTGTTCCAGTAAAGTTGTCTACATAAGTATTTGTTTTCAGGGTTGCATAGCAAGGTGTCTAGTTTAAGATTAGGTGGTCATGTGATAATAAGAATGTCTCGTGACATTTCCACACAGGGTCATTTGATCCCAAAGATGAGAGCCGGTGTTGTAGTAGCCAGATGGCTGACAAACTGCTTACATATGTATATAAACATATACTTATTCACATATTTATTCACATTGAGAATCGAACCCACGGCCCCCGGCGCAACAGTCATGTTCACTAACCACCAACGTCATGAATTGACTCAGGATTTCTTGATATATTACATACTATTTTCTAGACTTTAACATATTAAGTTAAGCGAAAAATATTCACAGTACCTCAATTCTGACGAACTGGTAGTAACCCGTGTCTGTACCAATCCGTATTGGAGCATGTTGGTGAACTATGCTCCAAGTTAGTTACTAGATAAGTGATGAAAATTGAGACGAGAACGGCTAATAGTGCCTATAAAAACATTGGGATCAGGTGTATCCTATCTGTGTTAGTATAGTGATGTTTGTTTATTGACGCCCTGAAAAATCAACGCTGCTGTCTCTACAAGAGCCCTGGGGATAACGTCTATTATTGGATTGTTCTTAGCTCTCTACATCTAATGTTCATTTCGTTTCGATTGTATTTGTATTTTCCAACGAAATATTATTATCGATTAGAGTTCAAAGAATTAAGATGCCTTCGTATCGACTTTAATAAAACATTAATTTTTTTTGGAATGTTCAATAAAGCCTAAAAAAATGATAATAAT
>DWMG01003159.1:0-12247 GCA_018244855.1 Elbella merops
CAGATTCTCCCGATGAGTCGTCTCCGCCGGCCACAGCTCTCTTCTTGAGAGGGGCCTCTCCCTCTGGTGGAGTGGCGGACGCTCGTCGGGGTATTTTTGATGCCCGCCTTGGTGGTGCGGCGGCATCGGATGCGGCTGTTTGAAGCCCACTCGGTCCGGCTATCGGCTCGGCTTCGGGTTCAGTCCTTGGTTCGGTCGGCAGAGGAGTAATCTCACCCTTAAATATATTACGGGCGACGATTCTAAGGAGAATAAATTGTTCAGGTATATTCTGTCACATTTGATTCTTACGATGAAGGAAGCTAAGTTAATAGTAATCGAGGTTATAACCACTTCTCATTAACAGAACAGTTTAAATTACAACCAGTGCATTACATGGCAGTTGGGATAATAGTCACGAGTAATGACCGTGATCGTGACAATGGGCAATAATATTATGTAGGCTAAGGATTTGGTACTTTTCTTTTAGAAAATTGCAAAGGTAGAGGATTAGATTTAAAATAGAGTTAAAGTTATATATTTAGATACCACTCGTAATAGAGGTGCATTTAAAGTTTTACATAATTGACAAAAGAGCATTCATGGCAGAGAATATATTTTGTTAAGCTTGAAAGATGTTTGGATAAGCAACCGAGAGGATTAGATATACGGTTATAGGTAGAACTTTTAAACATAATCGTGCATGATTTTATGTTTAACTGGAAGGTCAATTTTAGCTTCTTGAGGAAATCAATTAGTTTTAAATACTAGGAACTGACTTGAGATTTGTTATTGTATCGATTAATAGATAGATATAGATAGATTAGAATATGTCAATTAACTCCAATTATGGCGAAAATAGAAAAAGTTAAAATGTTAATGTTTTTACGAAAACAGGTTTTTGTTTATGATTTGTTTGAAAATATATAAATAGTGGTCCTAATACAACGCCTCCTAAAAAGTACCTGATATAAAAAAAGTTGTGAAATAAACAAAAGTAAATATGTAAAGGTGTAATATGTATGTATGTATGTATGTATGTATTAATTTCCAATTCAAAAGAACTTAAAAATAAACACGGAAAAACCAGAAAAAGAAAAAATGTAAGTAAATATCGTGCCAGGTGTAAAGAAGGAAGTGAAACATTTGTAATTCGAAATATTTAGCGAGTGAGTACCGCGCGCAGGACGTGGCGAGCCTGATAGGTTCCATCCCGATCTTATAGGTATTGGAGATTAGTGAGACTAGTGAGGTTAGTAGGGCTTATACTAACCTTTACAGTTAAATTACGATGTATATTATAGAACGCCTTGAATTATATTTACAAAAAGTTGTAAAATTGATTAAAATATCGTCTCAATGCACACCTACATTTCATAGTAATATTGAAACAAGTCACTCACTATTGTATGCTGCATAACAATTCTCCACGATGTTCTTGACTTGACGTTTGATTTCAAGAGTACACTTATTAACATTTAAAGTGCAGTAAACGTAAAACACTCCCACGTTTCACCGGTTAGGTTTACGTCCCATTATGGAATAGGTGGTGAGTATATTGTCATGCATCGGGAACATGTCCAGACTCCGAACCACTACTAGAAAATCTAAATTAGAAAATTATGTAGTGTTCGACCCGCGAATCGAACCTGGGACCTCCCGATCGGCAGTCGCACTTGCAAGTTGCAACCAACACGACCAACGTGGCCCTCACGTTGTATACCATGATGATATTATATGTATGTCACGATATTATATTTAATTTTTAAAAAAGAAACATGTACATGTATTTTCTTTCCTAAATATACAATAATAATCCTTTTATACAATAACAAGCAATTTGTGTTTCAAAATTAAACATCACTTCTTGTAACGTTAAAGGAAAAACATTGTAACGAAAGTTACCCACACAACCTTAAAGGACTGCGTAATGTTCTCTAAGCTGTGTGAAGTCTGGCTATCCGCACTTTGCTAGCCTGGTATATTACAGCCATAACCCTTCTTATTCTGAAACTAAACCTGTATCAGACATTAGAACGATAAAAAGTATTAATAAAGATGATAATAATAGGTATACTATGTATATTCTATTAAAACCAGTCTTTACTCGTTCACATGCCAAAATAATAATAAATTTCAATACACCATATTAATTTACTAGCAGATTATAATTCTGTTATCATAGCATACATATTCATGATATCAATACCGATCACGCCACAGCCGGCAACAGATAATTTACTGGAGAAGAATATTCATGATACCAAATTGATTGCTTACCTTTTGTTTATGATTTATTTACGAGTACTTACGATATCAGTGTGGTGTAATTTGATGTAGGGTAAACATGAAAAGGAAAATTATTTATTAATACAGTTTTTTGTGTATTTTGCAAAAGTTGAGGAGTTGAAAAGAAGAAGGAATATCAGTATATTTAACGTCAATGATTATCGGATGTTTAAAATAAAAAATAAATAATTTGACGTGTTATAGACCCGCCTCTTATTACGTGATGGTAGGTATAACATATGTAATGTTATAATATGTAATGTTATAATATGTTATGTAAAAAATTCGGATAAAGGTAACTGAATTTGTAACACGCTTTTATAAATTATATGAATGCAAATTTAAAATTTTTAAATATATCAGAAATCCTATCAATCTAAGTTACCCAGTGATATTAAATCACAAAAAAAATTGTATTACTGTTCGTGTAATTTTTAAAATGATTCCGTTCTTAAAGGAAGTGATATTTAAAATTACAAGTATTATTTCAAGTAAATTTGTTACCTCTAAAAAAATCTAACTATAACACTTTTTCATTGATAAAAACGTTCATTGACGTACTTCGCTGATAAGCCGCTGCTACACCTCCTTGCTGATAAGGTGCGGTATACAACAACGTAGTGTGTTTACACGACGCGGACGGGTCAATTAATAAAACACCTGTACTAAGCTAGCATGGAATGTAATGCAACGGGCCACACCGACCTAACTAAGCTGGTCCGCGCTGCGTCCTCTCATAATGATTTCATTTTTAAAATAACGACGAGAATCGACTTGTTGCTTAACATAAAAACATCTTTTTTTCTACTTACTATAAGCCCCTTATTTTACGTAAAAGCCGTTACAGATTGAAACATTTAAATGATCATACAAGTACACGTTAAAACGTTGTCTTGAGTGATACACTTTAGTTATAAGATATTAACATATTTTTTTTAAATTAGGTGTGTGGTACGAAATAAAAATCAAAACATTCTATTAAAAATATGTTTATCTCTGGGGACCAAAAGGTTGGCAGGTACTTTGCACAGAGACTTATCCTTATAATTCAGCGGGGTAATGCTGCCAGTGTTTTAGGAACCAAGTTGTTCTTTATAAATATTGTCTTTCTTAAATATTATTTTTATTATTTTCAAAATGTCTTATTAAGAAGTGTTTTTCATTAGTGGTAGTTGTCATTAGTTTGGAACATATTTTATTAGAACAGTTCTTACATCATAATCCGTGGTTTAAATTTTAGCATTCCACCACACAAATTTTGATTTAAAGTTTTACGTGCATTCCGATTGTAAAAAAATATTATGCATTTTTAAGATTAAGCAAAATTCGCCATATCAGTGAAGGATAACACCGCGAAGAAATATAAATACCTACCTTAAATATTGCTCAGCATAACGGCGAAGAAAAGCAAATTGAAGAAATGTACACCGCTTACGAATATATTTTAGTGTCTTTTATAGCGTGTAAAATATATTAGTCGGTACTTGACCAGTCTAATAATTTATGCCCAATGTCAATGATTTTTTTTATCTTAATAAGCAACCTAAGTTCAACAGTTTAACAATAAATGAATTAATGACGTTGATTACACTCCTAAGTAACGTTACCTACATTTAGCACTAAACCACAATAATCAGAGTTGGTTGGACCATGGAAACATTCTCAATATTTCTGTAATAAACGGGTCAATAAAGTTCTATTGTTCGATCACTTACATTTAATTTAGTCAATATATTCTGATGAAGAGGATTCATTCGACCTTAATATTGTTCTCAATTGCGCTTGGCCCACGCATTATTTCCACAACGAACGGAATGGTTCGGCGCACAGACCCAAAAATTCTCTTCGAACGAAAAATTATAAATACGACCATTCAATCTTGTGACTTGTTGACAAAGAATAATAAAAATTATTGTAATTGTAAAAAAATTTAGAACATATTTTTTGTAAATGAAATTTTTAGGATCGTTTTATATTGTCCCTTTGACTAAACAAGCCAAACCCCACATCATCATTCCGAGTTGTAGAATTTAAAAAGTCAAAAAGGTATCCATATAATATTTTATTGCAAAACGTTGTTTAAAATTGTATCTAATTCAAAAATAATTTCAATGTTGTCCCTCATGTTAAACTTTTAATAAATCTCACGAACTTCTTAAAAGAAAGCAAAATCCAGAGGACTTAATAACTGCGCATGTACGACGACATTAACGAAAATAGAAAACGTAGACTGACAAACACGTAGTCTGAGGGAATTAGTCATTTACCCCTATGGGAAATAGTAAAGTAATAGTAGCGACAATATGTATGTAAAACAATATGTTACTTACTAATGAATTTGCAGTTTCAAAGTACCCATTTGTACTTTGAATCATTCATTAAACGAGTCGAGCAATGAGAAACATATTATGTAAATGCGATTCTAAGTTCTATTTACACTTGCTAAAAGGTAGAACTTTAACGCTCTCCCATATAAATTTCATACAGTAATACTAAGCGCCGTGTCTAGGAATTAGCCTAAAAACAAGAACCAATATACATAAACGCAGTATGATGAATAATTTACCACGACTTAATAAGTTGTATTCCATACTGCGTAACAAGCGTACTCAATGTTGCAATATTTACACGTTAAAGTAGGTTTAAGCGCCTCTCAGGTTATGAGCTATCACGTATTTTAATATACGACAGATGTTTCTCTAGTAGGTACTCTAGTAACAATCTCAAATCACGGTTTTTTGTAAAACACAGCTCTTTGGCTTCGATTATGTATGTGTCGAGAAGATTTATGAATTTAAGAGAAGAATAAAAATCTAACAATTGAAAATATGTAGTGGGTGAGGCAAAAATAGATAGATATGGCCGCGTTCCGTTTTAATGTCAGATATTGGAATCACGAATATGTGTACACGTGTAAGTTACGAGTTTAAAAACCTATATCATGCATATAATACCCATAAAACATACATGTATGTAGCTATATTAATTGCCATGAAGTTTATACGATTAGCTAATGACTGGTATATCTATAACTAAGCTTAACTTTTATTATTATATTGAAATTTACTGCTAACCTACCTTCAATAGATTTTATACTCTTATAGTAATATGTTCTTTTGATTATAAAGTTGATACTAACCTTATAATTGATACAGGCAACGTTATTGACTGGATTCTTAACGAAAACGATATAGTCTCGCCTTTTATTTAAATTTGTCATTCGTATTTTCCGACTTCTACATTTCCGTGCTTGTTAAATAAATAAGTATTTAATAAAGTTTTTATTCTTATTTAAAACTAAATGCAGATCTCCGAGATCCGAGAAGCTCTTTCACTAACATTTCCTGTTTTTAATCATTTAAATTCCTATTACAACACTGAAGCAAGCTTTTAAGGTGGGTATGTTTTGGAAATTTCATATCTAATCTTAACTTAGATGTCCGCTCATTACCGTTATAACATTGTGAGTACCACTTAGTCACTAACTACAGAGTACGCTAACATTGCCACTAGTGATGTCCATCATGTTACTTATAAGGATGCCGTCTATAATGAAAAAATTACCTATTAAATTTTAATATAATCTCGTCTTTTCAGGTCTTGATTTAAGACTTCAGATAGAATTGTAACTAAGTTTATTTAATTTGTCTATTTTTTCACAGGTGTGGTATTTTAGTATTCCCTGCCCTATAATTTCCAGGAGCCATCCTTTATTTATGTATTGCTTAGAACGGTGATAGTAGGACATCGATTCATTGTCATAAGAATTTCATAGTCATTATTTTTTGCTGCAGCGAAAGCAGTTAATATTCAAATCACTGGAAGTATTCGATCGTAATATAAATATTAAAGTTATTAGATTGTATAACAGCCATTTAATCTGATGTTCAACACAATTGAATGAACCCTTTTCTAAAATTTCTGCATCTTTTTTTTGAACGAATCTTTTTTTAATATCTTATGCGTATTAGAGAGGCAAAATAACCTGTACGTCATTATATAAATCGGTATTCCTTATCCCACCTTTTTTTCATACCTCTTACGTTCATGATTTCATCCTAAACTTTCTTAACATTCTTGTTAACGCTGCGCAACCAAGTTAAAAACCTTTTGTACTGTGTTGTGCCAAATGTTCACAATTGAATAAAGCTTTTGGATATTATCTGTACATTTCGTATATATACTCTGCGCAGGTAGAAGCAATGCCGACTGATGTAATAAATGTCATAAAAGTTTAATTGCCATAAGTGTAAAGGAAAGTACCTAGGAGATGTGTATTTCATTAGATAGTCCATAAGCTCCATCTTTTAATGGAGTGCCAAGAGCAATCCTGGTAAAGGTAGGTGCATTGACGTGTGCAGCCCCGGGCGCCAAGGTTGGCAATCAGAACATTTGCGTCCCCTTGCGCCCTACCAGCCCAACCAAAAAAAAGCATGCGAGAACGGGCGAGCCGCATTCCTCGACTGGGTCGACGGCACGGCCCCGCGCGCGCCACTTCCCTCCGACCGCCAGTCGTTTGCGCGCGTCGTTCGCGATAACTTGTTTATATGTTATCCGTTCTCTAACGCGCGATGTGTTTACAATAGTGTTATTGTTATTATACTGAAATATATCTACGAGTGATCAGTGTCGATACTGTCGGTGAAGAAGTGATCAATTGAACAAAATATCGTGTCGTCAATACAAACAATTGTGTTACGCGTGAAGCAGACGGCCACGGCAGGCGACGAGCTCAGGTAGCGTTTCATATTAGTTTTCAATCTGATTACGAACGAGCTAATCCAGTAGAGCGGTGTCGCGTATGAATCGTTAGCGTCTAGCGGTACAGGTGAAGGAGGCCACGTGACGGCGTGTGTCAATCGGTCACCACGTGGTGCGGTGGTGTAAACAACTGTGCCCTTCCCTGCAGCGTCGCTCCGCCGTCGTGGGCCGGTAAGCGTAGCCCGCCGCGCTCAGTACGCTCTACTACACGCTCTACGCGTTCTTTCAATAAGCGCAATCTTCTGTCGGTAAACAGGCTAGCTATTACTTTTCTCATAGAAGTTTTCGGAAATGCAATACTAATATATAACAACACAACCACACCTCGTACGATACAGCTTTGTTTACATTTGCTTTTTATGTAGTACATTATATATTTTTATAACAGTGTATTATTTAGGATTATATTTGAAATAATGATAATTATAATTACTTTATAAAATAAGTTTATTTAGTCCTGTAATTAATTGTTTCATAATTTAAAGTTAAACTCCTTTGATTTTAAAATCTATTTGAAATTTGTTCTTTTTATTCTCAATAGTAGAATTCAAGCCAAAATATCTTATTGAAAACCTATTTATTAAAATATATTAAATTAATAACAATTTAAATTTGGCTTTCTCACTAAATATTCAGTTTGACAACTTATTTATACCGCAGTTATCGCCCACAAAATGTCATTATTTTGTAATTGAAATATAAACTAGTACAATATAATAACACGCGCTATTTTTATTAGCGTTGTATTCAGGAAGTAGATAATTTTATTAAGCTCTCTACGCATTGTAATATAAATACCTATCATTTATTAAAATTATTTCTAATTATAGGACTCGTGAATAAAAGATTTTTCAGTCGCGTATAATTGATATATATTTGTATATTATTTGATATATATATTTGTGACACATGTGTATTTTAAATGGCGGTTCCGATAATTTTATTACTGTCGTCATCAATCCGTTTCAGAACCAGTATGAGTAGTGTTGAGACTTCGCATGCTCATGAGAACTCTAAGCCGTGTAGGTTTCTTTATTAATAAAGGAATGAATACCATTAAAAACGTAACTGAACGTCAAAACGTTCATTAAATAAAAAAAAGTAAATAACCAGGGAAAAAATAGACTTAAAATCAGAGGTACTTAAGTACTAAACTACTAGATTATCGATTCTCTCATTGCTCATAATGTCATAATCATATTGTGTCCTTGAACTATTCAGATTATGTGCGTATATAGTACTCATTAATTTCAGCATGCTGTGTTTATGCGAGCGTTGCTGGCCGGTTATATAATGAATGTTTCTAGTGCGACAATAAAAAAACCCGTTCAAAATAATGTTCATAAAAGTGAACTCGGTGACTGATATACCATAATATGTTTGAATAGCGCTGACACGCGCTCGAGTCATGTCCAGTACTTTCGTTGCGATGTCGTTGCCTTTGTTTATTGTAAGGGGTACCTATCTACAAATGATTAGGCTTGTCGTGACGTCACAGCTGAACGCGGTGCCGCCGCTGGTGCCGTGGAGCGGATGATTAGAAACCAATGATTCGAGACCGAGTGCACGAGGGTTGGCCGCCGGTGGGACTCGGGCTATGACATTCTTATTGCTCCATGGACATCATGCTTGTCAACGAATCTATCATCACAATATAACCTTTCACTTTGCCTATCACTTGCTTAATTTATTGACGACGAATTGTTTTTCCTTGGCAGATTCGTGTACTGTTTCGTCATCGTAATGATATCGTATACACTTTAAAATAAATTTAAACTGTATATTATGTATTCAAAGGCTTGCTCGTTGATAAGAAAACAGGTTCAATACCACCTTGAATTCTTATCAAAACAATAGGTTGTGCTTGGCGATGTTAGTGCGACCTTCAATTGCCGAGTATTGAAAATTGATAATATCTACTTAGTGAAGAAGTATCTCTTACACTTTCAAATTGAATTTTAGAACGATATTTTATTACAATACCAAAACGATAACCACATCAATTTATAAGATTTACATTGAAACATCATACTTTCATTGACAAACATTTACTGTTGGGCATAAAAACAGCCACGACGTACACATAGCTAATCGTAAAGCGTCACAAGGTCCTCAACTGATAAGGAATTTGGACGTACTGTTACGTAAAGTTTCCAATGTTGGTTCGTAGTTAGCCCCGTGCGCTGGCAACGGCTTGGCAAACTGCAACGTTTGTTGTTTAGTAGTATAGTGGTAGTGCTCAGTTGTAGGCTGTTGACTGTGGGGCGAAGCGCGTATGGCGCAGATCCGAATGCGGGGGTGTGGGGTGCAATATTTTGGGCAGCGGCGGTGAGCGCGCGCCGTCGCACTGGCCGCGGTCCGATCGATCGTGCTGCGTTGCGCTGTTCTATTATTTATTACCGAAAATATGGCAGCGTGGTGCGGCGCGCGGTCGTCAACCTCGGCCACACCGTGCCGTGTAAACAACTCACAGAATGCAGCGCGGGAAACTGGTACCTCCCTTGCCTACCTGCTTGGCCAACGATACGCTTCCCGCAACTGCGCTATGGCTGTTGCCGTCTCGTTCACACGTTACTTACAAGCGTGTACTCTTTCCCTTTCTCTCATCCCAACCATTCCGGAATCACACTACGCTAACTCCACGTCGTTGGCCCCGTCCACGTGGTAATGTATTGTAAATTTAAAATATCTTAATATGTATCAATCATTACCTTATAACACCTTTTCTTTGCATAATATTCTTGTTGGTGCCAGTAATTAAGTAAAAAAAAATATAAATCCGCCTATAAAATTATTATAAATATGCATAACATATCCTATTTTTTGTATAATTTTTGTAAGGTTTACTTAACATTTTGAAATATAATATGTTCTGAAGGCATGATAGTGCCTCGCGCCAAGTTAAAAACGAGGCTTGAGAGTTTCTTTTTTCTGCACATATTATTGTAAGCACTTTGTATCACCTAATAACGATTGAACGTTTATATATCTTGTATTAATTATGTGTATTAAAAGAGTATTCATCGTACCTATTTTAGGAAATTATAATTAAATGGTTGTATGTTAAGTATCTTCTGACGCTAAGTATGACAATCAACTTACACCAGGTTGGTTGTTGTTTATCTTGCAAATAATTATCATTAATACCACCATCATCAAAATAATTTTATAGTTCTCTCTTGAACAAGGATTTGCTCTTAAAATGAGAAGTATTTGGACCTTAGTCTGCCGTCCTGGCCAAGAGTTGATTGGTGGAATTAGGCTTAGAGAATATTATTTACGCATAACTCTGATATGTATAGGTTTCTTTAAACGATATATTCTGTATTAATACGTACGTAGTGTTCTGTAAAGAAAGAGGTACTACCCAGAACTCAAACTTAGGACTGCCCGATTGTGTCCCTAAAATTCGTAATTACAAATTTACATGGAAAATAAATGTCTACGAAATATGTTTGCTTTGTCTTTCGAGATAGTACAACTCCTGACAATTCTAGCTTGACATCCTTACCCAGGGAAATTGGGGAGCGGATAGGGCCAACAGTACCTAGATAGCTTTTGAGTTCTTCTGTTTTAGCACTCATATCATGGCACACTACCTTTTAAACCATTAAGACAGAATCTAAATAGGATTAGCACAAATAGCTGTTATTTCTATTTTAATATGCGAAATAATCTAGAATAGGCTCACCTCTATACTATGGTTCGACGTGTAACCTAACTGGTGATATGTGCGAGTGTACTCTGCTTACTTTTTCGGGGAAATACTGGCTAATTTTATGTAAAAATACTGAGAGATATCACAGGCTTGTTGTGGTTTCCTTTATACGTTACACACTCATGTAATTCGTTTCAACATTAATTTTATTACGTTAACGCACCGCTCACTACGCGGCACGCCGTGCACGACGCCCTCCGCTGTTTGTGCCTAAGGATCTCGTGGCACAGGTTATGTTAATTATTTATTATTTATAATTACCCGAGTGTCACACTTGTACCGGGCCATATTACACACGGCACCTGGTCAGTATGCAGTATTATTGTTTGTTTAGTTGTTTATTTGTTTGTCTCGTTGGCTGGCTGTACGCAAGTAGTACAAGTACTACTAGTACAAAAGTACTACTTCTAGTAGCACGGAGTCTGGATATGTGCACGATCCATGACAATTGGCTCACCCTCCATTCTTTGGTGGGACGGGTAAAATAACTTGTGAATCGAGGGAATGTACTATACTCTTCTGTGTAATCCTTCGGGCAAATACAGGCGTGATATTATGTAGTTGTTTATTTGTGTGGTTGACGTATGCGCTTGTAGGTTATTTTATTATTATCATGGAGATATCTCGAAAATCTAGCGATAGAGCATAGCATTCCGCGAGGCGGGCGCCGCGGCGGTCGGCCGCGTCATCGTGACGTATCGTTCGTACACAAAACACGCACGTACGTCGGAATCGTATGAGCCATGTACGGGCACTTGCCACTAATTACATGTATGTAAGGCGGCGTATATATGTATGTATAGGCAGCGGCGTCACTCCGCCGCGCCTTGCCATCGCCACGCCGCGATACTCCGCGCCGTGCCTTGCCACTATTTGCATAGCTTCCACGGCCAATTCCAAGTAGGTGCCCTTTGTAATGCCGCAGTACTGGGCTATGTTCACTGATGTGAAATACCTAATTATAAAGAGTATGTATCAATAAGGTATTATTATATATAAAATAATCCTTACATGATGCAGGCTCTTTTGTGTACATACATCTAAAATACTGACATTCGACATTTACTAGATGATAACTTGTATTTATATCTAGCAATAACTGATGGAATGTCGAAGCAGCTCATAAAGTTCACATTTGATACTACGTGTATATCTGTCGTGTATTCTGTTAGTGGGGCGCGGGCGTCGTTCTCGTCTTGTGAGAATGCCGGAGGCTCCCACGCTAATTACCGGGGCTCTTCATGCTCTTTGTGGCCCCTGCGCCGACTTATCAATGAATAGAATTCGTACTTATCAATGGAAACGCGAAAACGCGAGATAAAAACGGAAAGATTTAATCGTCGTGCGAATGCATGCTCATTAGTTCGTTACCACGCTGAACGCCAGACTACAAACTATGTTTAGCCCAATGGGCCGTAACGGACAACTTGTGACCGTCAATACCTCGGGTCCAGGGGGCCGCGTCGGACACCGTATGTCCGCATACCCTTGATCACTTCA
>DWMG01003160.1:0-12246 GCA_018244855.1 Elbella merops
AATAGACTATATTATTCATAAAAAGGATGGACTACAGGAAAGAGAATTTTAGACTTCTCTTTTTGCTACATCTCAGAGTTTCGATACAATAGTTGCGAGAACCTGTATTCTTTTTACATTAATGTTTCGGAAAGAACAGTTTATTCCCGAAGTGAAATGTAAATAACAGTTGAATTAATTATGAAAAACAAATCATAGACAGTTATAATGAACATTGAAAACCATGTTTTAATAAACATCTTAATTCTAAGTTTCCTCTAGAATATAAATTGATTTATTAAACTATTCTCACTGACGCGCTCGCCGAACTTAAGATAATAAACGTAGGTACACTTGTTACGTAACAATAACATCCAAATTAATGTTACGGGTAACAATAACTGTCAGTTGTTATGATAACAACTAGCGTAACCAGCGTCGGTCCGGTAACCAGTATCTCCGGGCGCACACCTTTCGAATGACCCGGTTAACGGTAACCGGGCCGCCTCACTAGACCGCCCGCTCTTAGGCCGCTCGAACACGTGCTACATTTCCTTTCAAAAACCCATAACAGTCGCATCTTTCTGAATATATATGTAGTTATGGACAAGCTTCGAGTATTAAATGTTAAATGAACACTCTAAAGATAAATGTATTCAGTATAAAAAAAGAATTATTAGAATATAACTTTTAATAATGGAGAATTAACTTTTAATCGCGATGAAGGCTATACATACATGAAGGCTGCACACACATGATGGTTACACACACACGTTCCAATCCATGTGATGTTCTGTAAGGCGTGCGAGTTGTCAATTCGGCACTCGGCGAGCGCGGCAAACTGTTTCCTTAACCCTTCTCATTCTGAACGGAAACGTTTGTTCAACAGCGGAACGAGCAGAGGGTTGATACCGTTCAGAATTATATCTGGGTTGTTCTAGTTACGTACTGGGAACTAAATCCATATTATTCGCATTTCCAGCATATCTTTTAATTGCTAAATTTAAGTATGTTTTATTATATCTAAAACTTATAATAGTATAAAACATTAGATAGTATTTTAAACTATTAAATAAATCGAGTTAAAATGCTGATAAAAATATCGTTAGTTTATTAAGCACAAAACAATAAGCAGTATTGAAAGGTTTTTCTACCTTTAAAATGCGTAGGTACCTACCTACGCATTTTAAAGGTAGGCCATAATTTACGAAAGATGTTAAAGTCACATCTTGATAAAGTTATTAATCAACTTTCTTGGCGTTTTTTAATTGAGTCAAACTCGTCGTGGCTTCATAGTTCATCACGTGCTAATTTTCGTTATTTGCACGTGACTGATCACTTTTGGGGTTTTACGCGTGCTGGGGTTTATGTATCGGCCTAGCTTGTATTCTACTATAAAAGTGATCAGCATACCTTTGAATTACAACAAATTACTTACAAAAGCTTGATTCCACATCAACATGAGTTATGTTATGTTATAAGATACAAAATTTTACTATTTTTAACGTATGCCCGCCTTTGTATGTCGTGTACGTAGTGTTATCAAAGCTCAGATGTATACGACAAAGCGCAGAGACACGACGTCTGGCAGAGCAGCTGACTGGAGCAGCCAAATCACCTAACGAGCGCAGCTAAGTTTTTTGTCTGTGAGCGCAATACGCAGGCCGCTTTCCAAAGCTGCATTACCGTAACACAAGAGATGCGCATTCACATGCATTACACATATGTATACACACATATATGTCATACCGTGAATTTGTCTCGATTATAAGCGAGAATGCTCTGACTGCAAAACATTAACATGCCACTGAAGGCATATATCAAGCATGTCGAGATTCACTTTGCTTCCGAACATCTATAAATTGATCTGAAATATTGTATGGGCTTACCGTATAAAGAATTATTGAGTCATGTGTAATTATAGTAATAACAGATTCAAACAGAGCATTCATAGCGATAGACTCACCCCTATAGCATGGAGAAATGAATAACATTACTTGTGAAGCGTGGGAGTGACACGCCCTTCACGGTATTACAGGCGTGATATTATGTTGTGTACACAAAACTCATAGCGAATTTAAAAACCGAATTCATTTTCTCGAACATTGTTTAAGACCTGGAACATAATATGCATAACATAACATAACATGCCATTAGGCATTAAGTACGCCCTTGTATCCCTTAGCATAAGGTGTTACAAAAGAATAAATAAATAAATAAATAATATATTTTGCCATTGCGGAAATACGGCGGATTCGTCAATGGTATCCTTGATGCGAATGTTTCAAACTCGCTTGAGTAACAATCTGATAATTATAAAAACAAACAATTTCCAAACATATAATAGTAACTGGCGTTAATTTGCGCAATTCAATTAGTTATAGCATATAAATTGACGTTCCTACATTTCCTGGAGCAATATATTTGGTATAAAATATTAGTTTCTTTCACAAAATAATTTTACATATGATTATACATAATAACATATATTCATATGAATAGCTATATAAAAGAAATAGCTATATGATATATTTAAACAAAATAATTATTCCTTTATGTCGTGTTTAAGATACAAGTCTCAAAAAATATATATTAAAATTTTTGTTTGCTCGCTGTACGAGTATAAACAAAAACTATTGACTCGATTGTAATGAAATTTAGTGAGTTATTTTGATTATTAAAATACAGTATAGTTTTAATGGTGAGATATTTTATTTTCAAAGAAACGTGGGCGAACCCGCAGGTAACAACTAGAGTAGAATAATTCCTGTAAGTCAGACACTTTTGTTATTGCAACTTGTCCCTAAGCAATAGCGTCTTGACTGTCAATGAAGAAATAATATGACGCGGTAAAACATTGACAAAATGAACTTACTTACAAATTGCTTTTTTCTGTAGCATGACATAAAAGCTACTTCAAAACGTTTTAAAGACCTGTTTGCTCCAACATCAAAGTGAAATCGAAATTAAAGGTAATGAAGTATTAAATTACCATGACTTCTAATTAAGACAAGTAGGTGCTGGTATACAATCTGTTGCTAATATAATTTTCAATTAATTTTTATACAGTCGAATAATTTCAGATATTAACGTAACAGTTATAATGTCTGTGACATCGTGGCTTTGACTAGGACACGATTATTGTACATTACGAACATAACACTCGACAATTGATTGGGTTCACTTACGAACACTGTTAGTACAAGGTACGAACAATTGTAAACAATGGGTGATACTGAAAGACTGCATGTTCATGACGTGAAAAAGCGCGGCAAGAAACGAGCAATCAACGTTTATTCCTCGAACAATGCCCGTCTTAGACATTATCGCATAACTTCCAAGGCGCAATCTCTGCACAGGTACCTATAAGTTCCTATATTGTGTGATAACAAAAGACAGTTAAGCGGCAGGTAGGAAAGACTGGTCGCCGTCGGTGGAGCGGTGGCAGCTATAAAATATATATTGACGTAGGAACGAATACAAAAGGTAACGTTCTCACGGCAAGTATACCTTCGCGACGAAGTTAATGCTCGAAGAGCGTGAAGCTAAAAAAAAACCTCTTTGATCCCTCGCTTAAACCTTACCCTAATTTCGAAAGCATTAACGGAAAATTCACCGGACGGAATTCATAGGAGATTCGTATACAACTTTCATCAATGTATATTGAAGAGGAGTCCGAGTGGAGAGGCCGCTTGCCGAAACCGAACGGTAGATTTTCGAGGTGGCTCATTGTAACTAGAGATGGCAGCAGCGGAGGCTAAGGGCGCGACCCGAGGTGCGTTGTCCCGCCCGCAACACAATCAATCAGCACGCACCCTCGGTATAATTAATTTACTATCGGAATTTAGACGCGGCTTGAGAAGTGGGAAGCCTTGCGCAAACTGAATGAGCGATATCGCCATTCCTCATGCTTATGATACGTTAATATCGACAGAGCCACGCGCTTGCCTCCACCCGAGCTGTGTTAATTTCGCCACGCATGAATATAGGTACATTATTACGCACATGCCACACGTAACACAATTGTTACTAATTTATTAATCTCTAAAATAGTACAAATATACCAGAATTCCAGATCCACAATTCATATTAAAAACACCTTCGTCACACATAATATTTTTGTACAATTATTAATTAGTAAATGTGATTTGGATTTTCCCACATTATATTTTAACGGTAAACACAAAATGAATCGGTATTTACGTGCCTATATACAAATACCCAAGTATTTCCTACATCACATCCCGAACGATAAGAGCAGCGAAGTAAATGTATGACTAATTCAACTGTCGCATCTTCGAATTCAGCTATAAATAATATATACCTAGTCGTTATCGCAACGTTTTTATCAAAATACAAACCAAACTATTGGCAATATTCAGTGCGACAAAGTAAACACATGTAACGATATAAACTTGTACGTGTGGTGTGAATTAAGATTAATCTGCTCCATATCGGTCGAACTGCCATAGTCAATAATAATAAAACAGCCGTCAAAGTGACGACGTTAATGACGGTAAGTGACAAGACCGTACGCACTAGATGTAACACGATTTCTAATAACCGCTCGTTATTATTGTGCGTAGATTGCGGGCGCCACGCGCCGCTCGCTGCTTGCTTTCTACCTCGTCGTTCGCTATCTCACACTGACAACTGATCTTAGACGCGATATCGTATTGTAAACGCGCCCTCGAAGAATTGTGAAACTATACATATAATATATAATGCAGGTAGGTAGATACGCACTGTTAGGCGCGTTCTATTCAAGCTATAATTCCTTGCGTATTGAGACTTCGATCAAAAAGCATCTAAAAAATCCAAGCTGCGGGGCCCAAAATAGATTTAAAGGCTCGGCAAAAAGAAATAAATATCTCAAAATGTTAATGCTAAGCGAGACCTTATTTGCATTCAACGAAAGAGCGTAAAGAAAGTTGGGACTCCGGTCGGGTTTTAGGGCCCTCGACCGGCGATCAGCGCGGTCTCGGAATAATCAGGCGCGCCTCCCCTCGCCGCGGTCGTTCACACACAATCAACGCGACGAACGGCACGAGGGCTCTACCTACGCACGACGACTTCACACAAAGCATCCACCCGTACCCAACAACCCTCGCGCGACCGCTGCACTGCTCTATCGCCGCAAGCTTCACACAAAAGACGACCGTAACCCATCAACCGGAAGGTTCCTTTTCTAACGGGTAACGATCACGCAGGCGCTGCTCGCATTTCGATAACCGAAGGCTGCGGCAGCAAATCAAAGCCGAACGAAATGTGAAGTATTAAAGCACAAATTTGACCGAGCCCGTTCCAGACGCAACGTGCATTCAATTGCGGAATATATGTATATTGAAAATCACTCTTATGTCTTTCGCTCAGAATCGAATACGCTATGCAGGTGGACCCAAACACCATGTGTTTACAGAGGGCACTAGTTATTGTAGATTAGAAATACCGTGCCGCCTAACTTTGGAGCACATGTTGTAAACTTTTGCCGAAGCGTCACTCGCACGCGGTCATGTGCTAACTTCGATACTGGAATAGGAAACGAAGTGTACCTCCTCAATAAATTCAATAATGACATTAGCAACGAAATAAAACCGATTTAGTGATGAAACTCTAGATTTCTCGCAAGTTTTAATGAGGAACTCGTGTTTGGCTGTTGTAAAAGAGTGTGCTCGGAATATAGACAGCACAATTGGAAACCAGTATAATAATTGCTCATGTACAACGCTTCACTTATCCACTAACGATGCGGTAGCGATTGGCCAATATCGAAATAACGGGTTCATTCATTTTTTGGTCAACTTTCTTTAAGTTTAACAGACAATAATTAAGAACAGTTAAGTTAACAGAAATTCATCATTCAACTAAAGAGTGTATATTTATAACCTCTGTATAAACGCGAAACTTGTTGAAAATTTTCATAATACAGCTTACTATACCTAAATAATGAAGTCAAATAAACAAAACACTTCAACATTCACAGAACATTTTTAAAATTCTGTTAAAATGAATTGATTGAAATTGAATATGAAAAAAATTTTAAAATCATACTGCAGTAATTATTATCATTGTTTTGAAGTAATACAAATTACGAAAAGTTATTTTTATAAGTGCTTCTAATTGAAAAAGATCCTAGCTATTAAAAAAATACAATTTCTATTAATTAATATGCACAAATTCTGTAAACATTCATATAAAACATAACAAAAATAATAATTAATTAGCTTAATTAAATTCTCTTTAAATTAATTAAGATTAATACTGCTAACTTATTTGGCAACTAATATTAAACCATTCAAAGTACACAAATGTATTGATAGTCTCAAGAATTACAAGTAAGGAAAGAGAATATTTTAAGTCATACTATGAGCAATTGCTGATTATGCCCATGAATGAATGCAGCTGTATGCATTGTTATTTATACAATGGAGTCTTTACACATGCCATATAGTCACAGATGTATAAATGAGAAATCATTTTAATCCATACTACATGAATTAACTATCATCTGATTCCAAATTTTTGCACTAATTGTAAATTTTTGGAACTAATTAGTAGTGTAGATAACATTTAAAAAAATAATATAAAAAGGGTTACTTATTGCAATGATGTTTTTCTCTAAATATAAACAAGATTCACAATAACATACAAAAACATAATCATCTTTTACAATATTAAGATAGTTACTTTTAGAGTAATTAATACAGTCAATTATGTTGTATTACTGACTAATATTCAATAAATGAAAAAAAAAAGACTATGATTTCACACAAATTTTCAGCTGAAATTGTACTCAATGAAATACATTATAAATGTAATGATATTAACTGACTCTCTTAATTATTTTAAATGCAGCTGTTTTTTATATATTATCATAATATCCATACTGTTGTTTTATACAGTAATGTTACGGTGAGATCATATTAATTATAACACTTTATTTTCTAAGGAACCAAAGAACAGTGCACATATTTTTATTAATAAATACTTCATGCATAAGTAATCAAGTTCAATATTGAATGCAATTTATTTACAAGGATATTAGTGGACTATTCTAAGCCATAATAATCATTAGTATATGTAATTAAGAAACTTAATTTAAAGTTTTTTAATATGCTTTAAAACATTTTCCATTTGCATTTATAAAATGCATTTTGTACTGTAAAACAGTTTTATGAAATATAATTTCTGTTAATCAACTTGAAACTATGATTTTGACAATTATTTTATAAATCTGTCAACTTATTCATCCTACACACCAATTTTATGTTGTATAAAAATTTATGAATCTTAAATAATGAGAAATGAAATTAGGTAGGTACTCTTTCTACATATGAAAATACTCCAAAATATATTAGTAGTACTCTAAACTGACAAACATACGCAAATAAATTATGTTATGCTAACTTAGAAATATGTTAAGACTTAATATAAATTTACTCACTTTATTTACTGAACCTCAAATACCTATGTTTACCCAACCGATTCCACGTGAATGTTTGAACGTGCAATGTAAAGTTAGTGTAAAACTTTGTGACACACGTTTTATAAAACTACCGTTAAGTTTTGCCTTTTGCCAAATCAGTACTGTTAAGCGTACCTTACAAATTTTCGATTACAAGGTACTCACCATACGACTCCGAAGGCACCATAGCCTATAGGGCGATCTGGCTGTACGTCCGTTGGGATGGCCGGCGTCTGGTAGTAGGGCGCCGCTGCCGCCAGGATGGCGCCCTGCGGCGCGCTCTGCGTACCGCCCTGCATCAGCGACATGGACACACTCATGGAGACGCGAGAGTGCCGCGCGGGGCCACTTACAGCCGCCATCCAACCGCTCCGCGGCCGCCGTCACCGCAGATTCATCACCCGCCGAACCTTCGGCCTCCACACCCTGCCGCGATCACCAGCCCTCGCCTCCCGGTGGACACGCGAAGCTATCACCGGCTACCTCTTTATTATTCATGCTCGAACGACTATGCGGGAATCACTCAATGCACACCACACGAAACGGGATCCACCTGTCAATTTCACCAGTTACTCCGAATATGAACTGAATGTTTTTAGCAGTGAACAACGCCGCAGTTTACTTTAAACCCAGTTTCAAACTATTCCGGACAAAGGATGACACCGTGTTAAATTAAATACAAGCGGCGTGCCGACGTCCACACCGTATGAGAATCGAGCGACACTGGCGATGGAAGGGAGAGGAAGTGAGGAGTGAGCAAGACAGAAAACAACAATGGCGACGACGCCATGAACAGCTGCTTCGCTGGAACTTGGCTTGCTTGGTTATTGTGCTAGGCAACGCGAGTTTTATTTTTTTTTTCTTTAATTTACGACTCTAAGAAATAACCAAAGAAATGTACCTAATTATACACAATTATTCATTTATCTTCATGTATTTCATTTATTTATTGTCGATAAACTAGAATAATCTAGACAACTAGATAATATTATATTGTTAAAGATAAATATAACAATTAAAACTAAGCAATACGATGTTGACAATTAACTTCCTACTTGTAGGTATTCGACTTTTTTATATTATGTAATCAAAAATTGATAAATATTTATTATGGTTTATTTACTGACCTTGTATTATAAAACATCTACATATGTAGGTAGGTACCTCTACCTATTATGGATTTCTTGTAAATTAATAGCCAATTACAATATCATAGTTACCCTGAACTACTAACCTAATAATTACATAAATTAAGTTTACCTGAAGTGTTGACCATAAATAAATAATTAATATTTACGTGAGACTAAAAATTAAGTAAGTACTATTATTACCTAGGGAATGAAGTAAAATATTGTTTTGATAAACACTAAATTATTTCATTTTCCTAATGTCTAAGTAACGTGAATACTAGTACTTATCTTATTTAGAACCTCTACGTCTAAGGCATATTATTATTCATCCTATATCGGTTGCGGTAGCATCATATATTCAGTACATATTTTCTGCAAAGCAGCAATCATAACATTACAGTATTCTGATTTTAAAATTACGGTAAACACATTCACGCAGACACAATCATTCTACGACCATTAAGACCAGAAACCCACCTTTGATTTATTGGAGTTAGTCTTATTTGTTTCGATGTTACCTATATGTCTTGGCTTGTACTAGTACAAGAAATATTTTCTTATTTCTTCACGCGCATATTAAAAGTGTTTCGGAATTTATTTCAAGTCATAACGTTACCTATAGTTTTCAAAGTAGTTTCAGTCAGAAGTTTCCAAGTCCCGCGTTCGTATGTGAAGAGAATGATGTATGGACTTAGATGTTTGGCTTGACTCGATGTTCTCTGGCTACCCCGTAAGGGACCTGGTTGGAAGCTATGCTGCTAATAGAATACTATGAACTTAGACCGCTTAATTTTAAAACGGTTTGATAATTAGCTAAGTATATAAATTTATAAGCTGATTAACAGTAAACTTTAAGGTACTTTATCAATTTTGCTGTATAAATAACATAAATATTTAATACCTGTGGGAAGTATGAAATTCAGAACATAATTTGAAATAGGAAAAAATGGTAAAGTACAGTTATCTTTACATGTTACCTTTCGTTGTAAATTTTGTTTCCTTCATAAAATAGATCTTTATTTAGGAAGTTTAGTATTCTTATAATTGTTTAATTCTTATTGTTTTGAGCAAGTGGTCCTGGGTTCGATGTCTGGGTCAGGCAAAGTATTATTTTATTATTCTAACGTGAAATTGCTAGTAGCTACTCAGAGTCAGGATTTGAGCTTTATGTGTGTCAATAGTCTCAACCATCCATTGACGACGTACATGAGACAACTAACATAAATGGTGAAAGTGGAAGTACTATAGTATAAGGCTTACCCCATTGGGGAAATGGCATGATGTTATGTTTTTACCACGCTTATATTTTTTATTAAAACTAACAATAGGTTACTTGGAGAACACCCCAACCTCCATTCATAGTAAAATATGTCAATCCTTTTTTTTGATACGTCGAAAAATCAAGTTAGTCCTAAACTAGATCTTTACTTCTTTGCCGAGCCTTTTCATTTTTCCACTGCTGGAACACGGAGGTCCTCTTAGAATGAGAGGGTTAAAGCCATAATCTGCCACGCTGGCTAAGTGTGGGTTGGTAGATTCACATTTTAGAGAATCTTAATTCTAATATGTGCAAGTTTCCTCACAATGTTTTCCTTCACCGTTGTGACACAAGTGACATTTAATATTAAAATGCATATTTGTAAAGAGATGCGCGCCATAGATTTGAACCCAGCAGCCCTGGAGTGAGAGCCTGAATTCTAAACTACAGGGCTGTCACTGTGATATCTCGAAATACAATTTAAGCGAAATCAATGAATGAAAACAAACTGAGTGGCTGTCTTTTTGTTACCTTGCGACCTACATATTTTTACATAGTAGGTATACGGACCAATCCAAAGTCTATCATCCGTTAACTTAATTGAATTTCTAAGACACTATTTATAAACGTTGTCATATAGGTACTCGGAACACGGACACGAAAATAAATAAAATCCCAACTTTGTGTTATGTTGTATTCTAACTACATATATGAAAGAAATATTTGTAGGCTATTTATAATTACATACCGACCGGTTTTTTATCATATTCGCACCGTTGGTTATGATTGATAAAATAATTAAGGACAATGAATTGTTAATTAGAATTAGTACATAAAGGGCAGAATAACTCATTAATTTCCCACCAAGAATTGATAAACAACAGCTATTTAAATTTGCAAAGAATGAATAGAATTTATTTATTCTATTTTCGAAAATATTCGAACATGCTGAATCAGGCTCGTTTAATAAAGATTTCGTGTGTAGCGTGATCGAAAATTCCCATGACTCATCGGATTGTGTAATTTAATATATTAATAGCACTAATTAATAAGGCAAAGTACACAAAATAAAATTAATAATAAAACTAACCTATTAACAAACAAAGCATAGGACAAAGAAATATCAAAACGCCTTTGTGTTCCTCGTGGCGTGCTAACATAAACAATGTCTTTAACTTATGCGTAAGGCATTTACATCCGGATAAATCTAAATTCATCACAAATAAGATTTTAGTCTTCTTCAAGGTAATTAGATTGGGTAGCGAATTCATCTATGGTTTTAAGCATGACTTTGTATCTTATAAACGATAATTGAAATATTTCAACTTACGAAATCAAAATTGACTACGCCAGTAAAATTAGTTTCAGTCGGATTTCATGATCTGGGATTGAAGGCTTGGCACCATAACATGCCATTACTTTTATTGTTAACGCATCTTTATTTCCTTTGTTTATAATATGATTGTTATTGTGTCAATAATAATAGTATCGCAAAATTCTGTTATAATGAAAAAATTGTGAGATGCCGATTGGAAGTATTGAGTAGGTCACTAGTACACAGTAGGTAAGCACCTCAGTTGACTACTTTTAGTTGGCTCTTGTAGTTTATGTAAACATTTGACAAACTTCTAAAATTAAATTGCTGATACATTAGAATATGCGACTCAAATAGTAGTCAAAGCGGTAATATGTAACTGTTTCGTTAAAGTAAAACTAAATTCCTCAAACTAACCTATAATATAATTTGCTCTTGGGACTTTTGCTACTACGAGCTAATCAAATCAGACGTAATTTGGATGGAATTGACGGTCAACTGCATTAATATTGTTATAGATTCATTATCATTTACTTAATAGTTAGATTTAGTTAATATACACAACTTTTAGCTTCAATATCATACATCTCCCGTAGCTTTGTCTAGGTAACAGTTCTGTCAGTTTATAAGAAAAAAATTCAGGGACAGTAATAAAAGTCACGTTAATAAATATCAATTATTTTATCACAGAGAATCACATTGTGTTATACAACATAATATTTACGTGTCTAGTACAAAATATTCCTTACAATGTCCAATGTTTAAGTATAATATGTATATTGTTATTAAATAGCTAAACAATTATTACCGATGAAAATGGGTACACCACTACAAAATACTATTCCTGTTCGACGAGTTATTCGATATTTCAATATGGCTGACGCAGGTGACAGACGTTCGAGGACTGCATTATTCGCTGAAATCTAATAATAGAAAATAAGATGCAGGAGAATGAAGGCCGCCACACTGATGCAAAAATTGGCGGTTCTATCAAAACTAATACGCATCGATCATTTGTACATTTTTCTTTTATTAGTCTTATTTACTTATTTTAAAAGTTATAATAATATCGTACTGTTTACAATATACATAGGTAACT
>DWMG01003161.1:0-12246 GCA_018244855.1 Elbella merops
TATGGCAGTTATAGTGATAACAGCAAAAAATGGACAGGAATGGTTGGCAAACTTATGGACGAGGTATGTTGCATAAAAAATAAAGTAATCACAGTACCGGCTTCGTCTGTTTTATAACAATTTGGCTTATAAATTTGAGCAAATACCAGACATGCACTAGATTTAATTTGTTCCGTACATATTAATAAAATGGCCGATATAACAAAATAAGACCTGAACTTCTTCGAACGGCCCTTTAAAGATATTTTTCTACCTCGTAGAAGTTCTCCTCTCCAGCACGAATATCACTGCAATTAAAACTACTGACATTGGTACATTTTTATTCTCATAAAAGCCTCATGATATAAAAAGTAGCGTTGACGCCATATATTTGGTTAGTGTGACCTCACTTTGTGAACAGGTATTATTTTCAGATAGCAGACTTTGCCATTTGCGATTTGACAATAACAGCAGAACGCCAAAGAGCGATTGATTTTTCGACGCCGTTTATGACTTTAGGTATCGGAATCCTATACAAAGAGCCCAGTAAACAGCCGCCGGAAATGTTTTCTTTTATGGCCGTCTTTTCCAAAGAGGTGAGTGTTATAAAATACCATAAATATCACAATATCAGAGAATTAATAGTTTTATATTTGGCCCGTCCATGCAAACTGTTCATAATTTATTGAGAGCTGATAGAGCCTTATTTATACATGTACCAAATGTAGTTATAGTGTAATTATCTACCTGCACCCGATGAATCAATGATTGAAATTAAATAACTACACTTTCACCTAAGTTCTTCCTAAAAAGAAATGTGACTCCTATATGTCCAGCACAATGGGCATACACTGCTGGGTTCCGATCTGATGACGACGCTTTCTAACTCTCTGTATGCTTGACTTCAACTGCTCTATATTCTCTACAAATTAAATTCAGGTGTGGTACTACATGGTGCTCGTGCAGCTTGGTCTTGGCGTCATCATGATATTCGTCGGGCGCATATCGCACAAGGAGTGGCAAAACCCCGTCCCCTGCATCGAGCAGCCCGAAGAGCTCAGCAATCAGTTTAGTTTTGCCAATTCGGTGTGGCTTATCATTGGATCCGTGATGCAGCAAGGCTCTGAAATCGCACCTATGTAAGTTTTTTATACACAATTACGTCAGTATTTCTCCCTAGAGACAGGCAAAAGAAGGTAGTACACCACCAGTAAGGAGTGTACACTCCCACCAATTATGGTATAATTGCCACCATGGAATACGACATGAGCCATGTACATTTCTAATGTAATGCATGTATGTATGTAATAGGAGTTTCTGGCCCGTGGAAGATCCAATAAGTCTCCATTATTTATAATTTGAGGATCAGGACAGGTACAAACACAAATCAGTTTACAACTATGCATTATACACCTGATGTACTTCTTCTATATTCATTACTCGCCTTATCCGCTTGCCTGTTTCAATTTACAATCACCAAAAACAAGTTCTAAGAAACAACATAAGGATTATCACAACTTCACGCTACACTAAACATTACATAGATAATGTGTTTGCCTTTCAAGTTGTAAATCAAATTTTTAACAATTCCATAATGTTTGGTAATCCGTAATACTAATGGATACTCGAAAAAATACCAATTTCTGAAAGCTATTTGAATAGGACGATCCTTTCCTAAGTGCTTAAGTAATGTTAATCGTTCGCGGTCTGCAACTTTGTGTGGAAGATGCGCATTTGTACTTTGGTAAAATCATAATTTTTAAATATAACAAACACCACCGAGATTTGTTTTATCTCTGGTAAGTATAAGTTCTTGTTTACTTCACATTATAAGCTCCCATAAATACAAAAATATTCACTTTTTTCAGTGCGCTGGCACCACGAATGATAACCAGTGTCTGGTGGTTTTTCACCATGATCATAATGGCGTCGTACGTCGGAACGCTCGTGGCCTTCCTGACAGTAGAGAAAAATGTGTTACCTTTTGAAACTGTCGAAGAGCTCTACAATCACAAGTCAATATCTTATGGAGCGAAGAGCAAGGGATCGACCATACAGTTCTTTCAGGTTTTATAACCTTTCTATTGTCTTTAAATCCTATATGGAATAGTCATACTCGCAGTAATACGACTAGTCTTGTGGAATTCAATGAGCCAACTTGGATTTTTATTACAATGGCATCTAGAGTTAAACCGTGTCTCGTCGCGTCGAGAAACTAGACGGGGACTTGCAAACAAACTTATTGAAAGTCTAGTTACCATCGGCCATTTCGTTACTTTGCAAATATAAACATTTTTTTTAATAATGCCAGCCAGTTTTCCAACAAGATCCGACTCACTATACGGCGGAAGTTCATAACTTACCTGTACTCGTACAGGATTAATTAAAAATTTTAAGGATGTACATTTGTTAGAACTTTGTCTAACATGCATCGTTTTTTTTTCAAATTTGTCCATCTGCATTTCAGAAATCTACAAATCCGATATATAAAAGCATGGAACAGAAAATGAGGGCAAAGGGCTGGCTCGTAGAACAAAATGATATTGGTGTGGAAATGTAAGTGTATCTCTCAGAATGATATCATATTTATCTATCATTCTTTAGTGATAGTATTCGGCAAACTTGCTTCCATTTTTGAGAAGGCGTAGCCTTCCATAGAAACTTGGACATCTTTGGATCGTAGTTCAAAATAATTATACAAATAATGCCTGCGCTATACTATACTTGCGCTATAGATATGAAAGAACAAAAATATCACCATCTCATCAAAAACATGACAATATTGCCCTAAAAATTGTTCATCCTATTGACGATATCAATGTAATGAGAAATTTCCTAAAAAAATTGAGAGTACTCTTTACACACATGTCACGTTTGTTTCAAACATGTATTATGCATCTACTTTTTAAGGGCTGAGAATTCTCCGTACGCTTTTTTCATGGAGTCAACATCGCTTGAATATTACAAGGAGAGACACTGTGACTTGCTCCAAATCGGTGGTCTCCTTGACTCGAAGAGTTACGGCATTGGCATGAAGAAAGGTAAAGTTTTTAAAATTTGCGACGATTAAATAAATTCATATGTTATCTATTATATTAATTTAACCTTTTAAACTCATATTTATTGAAAATCATGTAGGCTCTCGGTATAAAAAACACATAGACAACGCTTTGCTGAAAATCAAGGAACGAGGGGAAATCGACAAAATGAAAGATATTTGGTGGAAGGAGAAAAGAGGTGGTGGAAAATGTGGGGTGAGTATTGGCGCAGATTGACAATTGTAAATATCGGTTTATTCAATGTAACATAGCAAGTAATATAGGGAGCGTATTGCCCCGAAGAGGTAGGCAGAGGGGTGTAGTTCTCCCGCTTTTTATCAGTTAAGTAATACGTCCCTCGGATTTAATAGGGGGTGAGCCTGTTGACATAAATCGGGCACAATTGCAGACTTCGTGCTTTTTTCATCTAATGACGTAATAACTGAGAGATGATTATATACCGGGCAGAGGCACAAAATGTAGAATCTCATTAAATCTATTGTTACCAACCTTACGCACTTTAAACTTACTTTCGATTCACGTTCTTCATCTTTTCTGCCATAGACTGAAGCATCCGTTAATCAAACGTAACATAGATATTAGATCTTCTTAATCAAAATATATATTTAAATAATATTTATGATGAACATGTAAGACTGAATTACTTGTAGGCTAGTTCCTAATATCGACGAATGTGCATTGTTCAGACACCCCAGACATTGTCCCTGCCAGGTGGCTCAGGGCACTTTTTATATAACTATCCCAATATGCATTTTATGATCCGTCTGGATAACCCTGAAAATTGTTAATTCTTAATTGCTTTACATACTCGTCAACACAATAGTCTAAGAAGGAAGGGCTAACTTTTATACTATTTTTGATAGATATGAAATAATAACGACTAGCCCATGGGTTTAGTGGTTATTGAATATGACAACTGAGCCGAGGGTTGTGGGATCTTTTGCCATCCCAAATATGTCCCATATTTGTATGACGACAACAAATATTTGTTCTATGCCTGAATGTGAAAAATATCTATATAAGTATATACATAATTATATTCATTTCATTACTTTACCAAATTCGTACCGATAACACAGTACACGAATGATTAATACATTGTCGTTTACAGGAGAAGAGTAGCGAAACCCAAAAACAACTGGGAATGAAAAACATGTTGGGCGCGTTCGTGGTGCTCGGCGTGGGGAGTCTGATTGGTCTGTTCATATCAATCCTGGATATGCTGTGGGGGGTGTTCAAGCGTTCCGTCAAGTACAACGTAAGCATCAGTTACTTGTTTACACCACTTGATGTATTAAGCAATAAGGCGGGCCCATCGGCCGAAACGAGTCGGATACGAGTGTATCGGAAGTAATTTATGCCTTTCACTTATTTATATACCACCTCTCTCACATTTATAATAACGAAAGTAGCTGTATATACATACAATAAATAAATACTGAACAATCATTTACTGACATCCATATTAATAATCATCTTGTAGGTGATTCATAAGGAGAAAAAATTATTATGCTGTAACCATGTATATTTCATTTCACAGACGACCTTTAAATTTGAACTCATTGAAGAGCTTAAATTCGCTCTGAAATTCAGCGGTGATATTAAGCCTGTAAAGCGCTCTTCGAAAGTAGACGGCAGTTCTGAAGCACTGGCAGAGGTAGAAGGGAAGGACGAGATTAAATCCTTAAAATCCATCCGCTCTGGAAGGTCGACGGACACCCACAGGACTCATCACTCGCACAGCTCCAGGCATTCTTCGGGCGGGCTCAGCGTTGCGTTTGCTAGAAGACGTGAATATTCGTAGTCTCTCATAGTGATTATTCGTGAATATTCGTAGTTCACTAACAATTATATTTAAAAATTGTATCATGTAATGCTAAAGAATTTTAATACAATTACAGTAACAGAAGAACGGCTGCTTTTAAATTAGTTGCGAGAGTGCGGTATCGCAGAGATTACTGCAGTGCCTCTACAAACACAGATTCGATATTTGATAAATATGGCGCCCTGTGCCTTGTAAGCATTGATTTTGTAGTTTCACGTAGGTAATCGATGTGATAATAACGTGACAGTAATATTTGATTAAATGATGAAATAATTTCATAGTTAAAATGTTAAAAATACCAACTAAGTATGCTTTTTCCTATGTTAGAAATAATCGTCTAACACTCTTATTTCCTATATAAATAAATGTCAAATTTTCTAACAATATTACATTCAGTACCTAATATTTTTAACATTTATTGTTCACAAGACGCGAGTACTTTTGTCTTTTTCAAGTCACTTTTAAATTACACATTTATGTACTGAGCTTTTAAAATAAAAAAAATCTCTATTAATTGTGTTTTACCCTATAAAAGATATTAAGGTCCAATACCGCTCAAGCACCGCAGTAAAACAATGAACATCTGCATAATAGTAGATGATATATGGCGCCATTACTTGTAGTGTCCAATGGTAACCGGACCACGACCCGCTGACCACAATAATTCACGCGAGTTCGTTAGCTGGACAAATTGCTGCAGGAATCTTATACCCTCGTTCTTGAGCTCTTCGCTCCACTATAGTTTATGTACTTTATATGTAACTATAGGACAACAACGATGAAAAGGTTTATTGAATATTAACAGTATCTGATACACTGTTGGGATTTATAAATTTGTTTCAGAAATACATGTTACAATGAACAGCGAAATTAAAACTATTAAAAACAAAGCTCTAAATCAGAACCATACCACCATATTTAGTGATTTTTATTAAATTTTTTATTGCCTGTTATTTTATACACAGATACCCCCCGCACACAGACACATACACATGCACTCACAAATACATACATATATGTGTGTGTGTCTCAATAGAGGGGTACTAACTGTATAAAACACATTTATTATATAAAAGGTATCACACACGTATATTGATAAATAAGTCGGTGTCTGTATGGCAGGTACGATATTGGTAGACGGAGTTACATGGCGGGATGAGAAGCGCATTCCGCACGAGTGCCTAGTTGATGTCTGCGTGTTATAATTATATAAGTTCATAAGAAGCGTATTCCTCGCGAATGCCTAGTTCATGTCTGCGTGTTATACGTAAGTTCATAACCATTTTAACGATGTATTACAAAGGTAAGGTTTACTTAAAGAAATATATATAGAAATAGCAGATTATGATATAAAGTGCAAACAAAAGTTAATGAGGGCAGACAAAATGCCGAATTGGTGAGCCAGTTAAAGAAATTATCTATATAACATAACATTATGTAGTTAATGTAACAATATTACGTTAACTGAATGCTCCTTTAAATATCACTGTATGTTGTTGTGTAGTTATATTTACCTCGCCAATAAATGTATTAGAAAGTAACAAAATATCTCAGGCAAAGCGCCTGGAATCCAGGGCGGGTATTTCAACGCAAATATTATGTCAAGCATAGATTAAAATTACTCGAGAGCCAAGCTTATCCTAATCGCATTATATGAGTAAGGTTTTGAGCGGGAAATAATGTAACAGCGTATATATTTGTAAATAGTTATTTAATTTTCGATCACCGTCATTAGCCCTTTTATTGTTCCTCTATTAAACACGGGTCGCCTTTCAGAACGAGAGCGTTAAGGTCATAGTCCTTCACGCTAATCAAGGACCTTTAAAAAAAAAAGCGATTTTAATTAGCAATAATTCTTAATATATGTATACCGTACCAGAAAGATACGATAATGGTGTTCCATACTGAGTTATTTTTGTTTGAACCAGATTAGATTTTGGTGAGCTTAATAGGAAATATAATATTTTGATGGTTTCGCAAATTTAAATGATACAAACTGACACTCATAGAAATAAAATTATAGATATGGATAAAAAACTGGAAGCTGTTTTTAGTCGAATATTGTTTAGGTACGCGCTGGTCGACGCATAAATGATGTGTATTTTAAAGAAATACCTCATAAACGACATGGTAAAAATGGAATACTAAAGTTGATAGATGCAGGTCGGTTAGATACTGGCTGATAAAGAAAACAGAAGTCACGTAAAGCAGCGTCTTGTATGAAGAAAGTGATGAATGTAGAAAAAACGCACTAAATTTGCAAAACTAAAGACATAATTGGTGCTCGATGCTCTCTGCCCACTCTGTAAGGGACCTGGCAAAATAATACAATAACAATAATAATCATTCGAGGAGATTTCATTCAGACATCACTCGGTATATATCATAACTGTCAGTCCACGTTATAACGTAAGGTTACATTGACAAAAACTTGCAGCGGCTAGCGGAGCGCCGGCGGCGGCCGACAGATCTACACACATGGTAGACAGGCCCAGATTATGTAGATAGTCTACTCGCTGCAACATGAGCCTTACATTATAGCCTCATGGTATGGATATCAGTGACGTTACGAATATAGATTGAACTTACGATTATTGACCGTGAAATTCATTTGTATTCTAACTGAAACCTGTATATTATTGTTATACTGTAACTGTATCCTGAATATTATTAGGTATCTGTATACGTAATCGTAATACCCTGGATCAAAATATCGGATATATCAAGATATCGATATTATACAAAAAAAATTCGAAACAGTTTCAGCATAAATCAAGCTCGTGCCGGGTTATATGGAAATTTGATCAATTTAAAAATAAACTTAGAGGGCGTCTATAATAAAATTGCATATGCATATCTAGTCTACACCGGTACACCCACTTCTCTGCCGCGATCTTTATACAGTAAATAAATGTAGCATTACTTGTATTATAGCCTAGAATGTAATGTAATAAAATGTCAAATCAATAGTGGAGGTCTTCGTGACTCCAATAATTTATCTCTCTTCTCTCGCACTTTCTCCTCGCACCGACTTCGCTGCTGCACATCGGCGGCCAGGATACGCAGCTGCACCTACGGTAGCTACGCTACGCACCGGCCGATGAGGGTGATTTGGGTTCCTAAGATAGAACTATGTACCCTTTACCTTACAATATTTCAGTCCAAGAAAAATTCACCGTAGCCTTCGTTATCTCGGTTTCCTTCAAAGAGTTAGCTGTGACACCACATTACTGAACACTAAACACGAAAATGATCTTAACTTTATGTTGTAAATTTGCACAAGTGTAACTTCTGTAATGACTGTAATTACATTAAAGTTGGCCGTAAAATTTGTCGGGTGTATTCAAACAAATTATAAAGTCGTTTTCATTATAATTAATTATTTTCATAAGTACATTTTTATATCTCTTTTACTTAAAGTGTTAGTTATAGTTTTTCCTTAGCGTCTTTGTGCTTTAAATGCGCAAAAGAAATAATCGTGTCTTTAAGAATGAGCAGCGACAAGACGTGTGGTCTCTTCAATCAAACGGCCTTCGCTAGGCCACCCTCTTCAAAGCGGACACATCCTAATGTCACGCCGCCCCACAAGAATTTCCCATTTTTCAACCCTGCACTAATGAACTAACCGAACTACACCCACACATAGCTTGCGAAATTTTATTAGTATATACTAAATTAATAAAAAAATACTAATGTACATAACTTTAAATAATATAATTGCATGTCTTTTGGTAGATGTCTTTTTACAAGAAAATATACAATGTTACTAAAAATTACGTAACTCTTAGAGCAACAACATTTTTTAAGCGAAAACTATGTAGACAACAAAATAACTATAAGGAACTGAAATGTTAGATAGAAGTATTACAATCCGTGCTAACCATTACCTTGTCATACGTATGATTTTCTAATAAATATTAAAGCAGCAGTACAATCAACTAAATCGGCGCCTCCTAGCCACCTGCATGGCGTTGCTTTGTCGTCTGCTGTGCGACGTGTGATGCGAATGCGAAGACCTCTCGGAGTTGTTGGTGCGCGCTGGTTCCAGCAAGTCCTCGTCCGGAGGCGACTCCGCATCACCAATCTTGTCATCGTCATCCTTCTTAGAACCCTTAGAACCACTCCCCGTGGACTCCCTGTGACGAACCGGTTTCACGTCTCCACTGAAGCTGAATATAAACTTCAATTCGGCTATTAATTCGTCCTTGAACGACACCTAAAACGTCCATAAAGTTATAAGTACCGCAGATACCTCACAATCGCTAATCGCAGCTTCAAACAATGAATAATAATTAGCTACATGGGTAATAACGCCGAAGTCAGTTTGTACTTGTCTATTAAATACTCGATACCAAGTATTGATGGTATCACGATGTATAAAGTTCAAACAGTTAACGTGGGTAAAATTGTAAATGTTTTATTAATTAATTTATGGATATTGCCTTTTCATTGTTTGCTTAATGTATGTATGTATGAAAAAAAATATAGCTAGTAAAAATAATTGTCACAAATGAATAGTAGATGCCAATGATTGAAGCATAAATTACCCTTTAAATATTTGTTTCCAAAGCACCATTATATTTATTACATTTTAATTAGATAAGTACACTAAATAACCTCTTATTTTATAACACGTTATAAATTATTATTAATCAACTATGTACTAAATCGTGGTTTATTAGTATACAGCCCAACATGAAAAGCACAAGTGCAGTTTAAGTTACCTATAGTTATTTTTTACCTGAGTTTTAATAGAATTTAGTGCACAAAAATATATTCCACAGTTTCCGGTCCCTTCTAGAGTTATAATTTTTTTTATATTTTTGACATGTTTGCATAGAATTTTCAGCGTACCTTTACTCTGTGGGCAGTCATCCAGACGTCAAAACTCATCTCAATGAAGGCGCAGACAACAGCCATGGCGGAGCCAGCCACGAGCACGATAAATACACCACCCACGTTGGCCAACACCAGCGGCTGCGCGTCCCCACTGCCAGCGTCATCGTCCTACGTATTTAGACAGAAATCAATTAACAGCTCACGTTTTGAATAATGTTTTATAACGCCTCAAAAATTCATAAAATAAAACAATTCTTAGTCCCCCTCTTTAATAATTTGCTAATTGATATACATAAAAAAGAGAAACCAATAATGAAATGCAAATTCTTTCTTGAGGCATAATATTACATTACTTAGAAAAACTGTTGACTATTGGTACAAAGAAATGAAGTGACCCAAAACATTGATTACCACCTAACCAAGATTAATCATATAAAAGTGGACACATTCATGAGTAATATTATTTTCGAGGGCTCCCTTGTGATGTTTCTCTTAATATAATTATATGTACTTATTGAAAAAACTATTAGTAAGTATGTAGCAACTAACTATTAAGCAACAGTTTAATTTAGAAAATAGCCTCGTTGGTCGTGTTGGTTGCAAGTGCGACTGCCGATCGGGAGGTCCCGGGTTCGATTCTCGGGTCAAACACTCCAAAATTTTCTAATTTAGATTTTCTAGTAGTGGTTCGGAGTCTGGATATTATGTGTCCGATGTATGGCAATAGGCTCACCACCTATTCCATAGTGGGACGTAAACGTAACCGGTGAAACATGGGAGTATTCTGCATTCCTCTGCCTACCTCTTCGGGGATTACAGGCGTGATATTACGTTTTTTTTTAAATTTAGTAAATAAAAAAAATCATTTCAATAAAATAAATGAAAAATAGAATCAACGGCCTCACCGTACAAGCGCCGCCCCCGCGCTTCTCCTTCCACCATTTATCTTTCATTCTCGTAATTTTACCCTGTTCTTGCATTTGTAATATCGATTCGCTCATTGGCTGTCGATATTCGGAATCTGGTACAAAATAAAACATTTTAAAATGCATCTAAAATTTAGTTACCCCGTATGTACCTAATTATATAATATCTGTGTACTTACTTTTCTTCATGGCGATTCCATAACCCTTGCTGTCCAGCAGACCACCAACTTGAGCAACATCGCAATTTCTTTCAACCATGTACTCAATAGAGGTAGACTCCATTAAAAAAGCGTAGTCGTTGTTCACAGATTTCACTCTATAATTGGTGAAGATAAATAAAAAAAATAGTCAAATTTTAAATGAAAAAATATTATTTTTATGTAATGTCTATGTACGAGTAGGTACATACATGTCTTTAGATAACCCTGATATAATAAACATATTTTTAACGTTTATATAAACTCACCTTTCAAGTCCTTCATCATTAGTAGCTGTCATGTGCTCTGGATGACTCTCCATGTACTGGTACATTTTCTGATACAGTAAGTTATCTGATTCCTGGAATGAAATATTGATTCTATTATCCGATTTCCTTATCTCAGCCTTAACTGAAGTCAACTCTACTTCCTGTATTTACCTTAAAAAAGCTGAATGTTGCGCCATTTTTCTTTGCTCCATACGTTATGCCATATGGATTACTTGCTAAGTCTTGTACGCTCTTGATGGCATAAAATTTCGATTCAACTGTTAAAAACGCAGCAAGGTTGGCGGTGTAAGAAGACACCATAATCAAAGTAAAGAACCACCACATACTGCCAGCCATTCGTGTGGACACCGCTCTGTAATAATTTTATTTATTCATAATATTTCTGTTAAGACTTAAAACATATGAGCACACAAAATAAACTGACATGGGTGCAATTTCAGATCCTTGCGTCAGTACACTTCCTAACGTAAACCAAAATGAGTTGGCGAGAGTAAACTGGTTGTCTAATGTTTCCGGCTCCGCTATGCATGGATACGGATTTTGCCATTCCTCAGGTGCAAATCTTCCAAGTATAAACAACAGTACAGAAACGCCGACATATGCTCCTGCTAGCCAACCCCATACCTAAAATAAACAACAGAACACTTTTTGTCACTACATGTAATAAGATACGTCTGTAATATATGTGTATACATAACATAGATCGTAATAAGTCATGTGGCTTACGCACCTCCAAGGAGAAAGGAGATATGAAAGAGAATAAATCTGGTGGTTCCTTTGTTGGCTTCTTATATAGTATAGTAATGCCCAAATTCATAAAAGGACTAGTAAAATCAACTGCTTTCTGTCGGGCTGATGTGATAGTCAAGTCAGTTATGGCAAAATCTGCTCTCTATAAATTTAAAAGATTAGTACTAACAAAAGATAATGTAAGTAAAAAAATACTTATATGAAATTTTTGAATAAACTTTAAAAAATCTAAGTGTTTGCTCACATATTAAGATAAATAATAATATTTACTCCATCCATTATTTTCTCCATCATTCCATTCCACTTTCCTGTTTTGGCATCATACGCGCCGTATACACCGTCCGCCTGTATGTCGAATGTGTAATTAAATTCATTCATTTT
>DWMG01003162.1:0-12245 GCA_018244855.1 Elbella merops
TTTATCAAAATTGGAATATATGAAGCATACAATAAATACCTAATTCAGGTTACTTCATGGTGTTTAAACATGAAAATGTAACACGGATAGTGATTAAAACAAATCGCTCGTTATAATCGATAATTACAGTACTTTATCAGCTTGTGTTTTAGATGTCATAACAGAATTGATAGAAAATTTACATACCTAATTAAAAGTACACATTCTTATACTAAAGAAGGCTTAGAGTGTTGAATATGACCTTGAAAGATTTATAATAAGGATTTAAGAAAATAATAATTTATAAAGCCAGTAGTCGTTATCGTCGACATTAGCCTATCTCAGTCCACTGCTGGACATGGCCTCCCCTAATGAGCGCCATCGCGCCCTGTCCTCGGCTTGTCGCATCCAACATCTGCCTGCAGCCTCTCGCAGGTCGAAATTATAAAACCAGTGCGGCCTACTAATTTCATAGTAGGTACCCATTGTAAACACGGGAAAATGAACTGCCGCTTTCAGAGAGGGTGTGTTCAAAGAATTGTGTGGATAGTAGTAACTAGGCACTGGTAAATGTTAGACCAAGTCCTGGCTTATAATTATTGTGACATTGAGATTCTCGTAAAAACAATGATAATACGACAATTTTAACAGGCTAAAACTTTCATTGATATTTTTAAAAGCGTGTAACTAAATTATATTGAAAAACCCCATATTCGGTTATCCTTCAGTAGTTATACGCAAGACTTTTTAAGTTTTTGTTCGATCGTCTATCCAAATTGTAGTGCTTTTTAAATGGTACTTCTAGTCTCAAAATTTGCCTGTCGAGAAAATAGTCCGGTACAGAAAACAAATAGATACAATTAATTTAGCACTAGGTACATGTAACGCGTCGACGTGTTAACATTTTACTTCCGGCAATGTAACTAACTGTCTTCAATATTTCCCCATGAATAGTCACTAATTGATCAGCAAATTGTTTTGTGTAAATTTCAATCCACTAAGTATTCTTTACTAGCTACAGGCAAAACGAAAAATTAATTGTTAACTAGTTAAGGGATACAATATGCTAATATGACATTATCTCACATTTACATCCATGTGATAAAATAACGGAGTTCAAAAAAAGAGGAAAAATATCGGCACGCGAACTTTTCATTTCTTTAACAACGTAGGTATTTTTCCATTTTACTTTTGAGGTCATTTGACAATTACAGTGAGAGGAAAACTGCAGTGTCTCAGCTCAGTAGCACACAATGCTGCGTTTGGAGGATCATTGTTTAAATCTGTGCGATTAATATGATTATGTTCTTGGTTAATGCTATTACGCATGTTGCGTGGCAAAAAGTTGGATAGACGTTGTGCGCACGCGCTGCCAGCGCACATTTCTGTTTCGTACGTCGCGTCGACGGACGAGCGAACCGCTCTTCAAGAACCGCGCCAAAACAATACGTGAGTACTCGTTTATTTTTTTTATAAACCCACATGCTTGCACTTTGCACACGATTATTATTTAAATTAAATTAAAAACTGGATGAAGAGTTTGTCTACTAGTGTTTTGCTAAAAAGTTTTTCTTAGCTTAAGCGTATATAATAGTTCATTAAAAGCGCGAATGCGAGAAATGAGAAAATTCTTTATTTTACTTTATTATTTTACAGAAGTGTAATTATAAACCTTTATATTGTTATTAGGGAAAACAGTTTATAAGTATTAAGGTGTGGACTTATATTTTATTTAGTCAAACTAAATTCAGAAACAGAGCTCTTATTCTGCTTTATTGATAGGTATATCTACCCAAAAAGACAACATCACCATCTACCTATTATCATATAGGACCAAAATAGTTGATTAAAACTTTTCAGGACAGACCCTCCATCATTATGTAACGTACGTTATATAACATACTATGTTAACATAGATTATTAATATGACAACGATACATTTTATTTGCATATTATGTCCCAAATAATTATTCTATATCATAAATGAACCTTTAAAAAAATATATATAAAACATTTATAAAAAAAGCGAGATACCTCATTTGACCGTTCATCAGATCATCGGCTAAGTATATTTTTAAATTATTTGGAATGTCCAATGCGTATTCGATAATTTAGAGGGAAATAAATTGTTCAAGTGAGCTTTTCAGGGGTTTTAAATAAATTGGATAACAACTATTTTTTGTATTTACTCTACATGTTTGTGTGTGTATGTGTGTATACACATATATATGTACACACGCATATATCATCATCATCATCAGCCTACTCCCGTCTATTACTGGACGTAGGCTTCTCCGATGTTACGCGACTAAGCTCGATCCTCAGCTCTCTACACACGCATATAAAAGAAAATAACCAATTTTTAGGGTAACAAATATACTTAAGTAGTCATGTGATACTTTAATACAAAGTGGGTATATAATGTACGTACGTACCACACAGTTTAATTATACATATGTAGGTACTCGTACATGTATACAATGAATATCGTTTTGATGTATATCTATTGCTTACTTATTTCTGTAATTCCAGCTTCACAAATGGTTATTATTAGTATTTTTCTATAATCTTCAAAAAAAGAAAAACTATAAGGTGTTTATTTGTTTAAAATTATGCGTTGCCTTTAAATTAAATGTTCCCAATTTTATGTTCAGACTGTGAGAGGCTATTGGTTTATAGTTTACAAAAATGTGTGTGTTAAAATTATCTGAAACCTGCACTACTTTTTAAAAACAATGTTCACGAAGACGTGCGCTGTCTGCCTGGACCCGCAGCCGGCCAGCTTGGCAGACTGCGGACTTAACCCTATCGCGGCTTTCAGAAATATACCTGTGTTCTAACAGTGGAATGCAGCACCTGTTTACCAACAAATGTTCGTTTTAAGAAAAAAATTCATTTGCCTTATCGGCGAAGAAAATCATTCTGACAAGATCTGCAAACTTTAAAGCTATCCTTAGTGTTTTTTATGGCGTGTGACGTCTGCTAAACCGCATTTAAACAGCGTGGTAGACTATGGCTTTAACCCTTCTCGATCTGAGAAAACCTGTACCCAACAACGGAACGATAATGATAATAACGGAATTTACGATAAGTGGTTTATGTGCGAATTAAAATTTTGCAAAAATATATATGTATGAGTAAAATAACTACATACTTTAATTGACTAATAATAAATAAATTGCATAGTACTTGACAGTTAGTTGTGATCATGAAACACTTAGGTAATTATATTTCTACCGTACACATTCACGTAACGTTTAACATCTTTTACGTGACTTGCATAATATATTTTTATCGTACCCAAAATAGTATCTGTCAAAAAATTTCGCGGTATTTTTGACAACCCTGGAACACAGGTGAGTTGGATTACAATTACTTATTACAATAAAATGGTTTTCAAAAAATTAACACTAAAAATTTATTAAAAATCAAACTTTTTTTGTTGTTTCGTTCTTCGTTTAGTAGTAATGTGATCGAATAATCTCTTTAATGTTATATATTTATGTAAATGGATAAAAAATGTCATAATATAACAAGCTTCCTAAAGACATTAAAAACTCACAATCCATTAAAACACATCCATTACAATAACAAAATAATACTAGATTGTCTGCCACCTACATGAATATTCCATTCATCATCAATCAATATATTTTAATTAGAATATGTTATAGTATATCATATATAATAGATTATAGTAATTAAAGTTTACCTTCTGAACTAAACTAACTTACCATTGCAGTACGCTGGAGCCGTATCTAGTAACTTTATGTCCATACACATCCTTATCTTTTGATTCGCCGTGTCGTAAAATGTAAAACTACCTACCTATTATTTTTATTTTGCTATAAACACGCTCATGTACGCGTAAACTAAAGTATAAATGTAAGTTTCTCATGTAAGTGAATTGTAATATTCTTAATGGGAAATAAAGTTTTCTAAGCCTTTATACATAAAAATAGATTACATTGCATATACATAAGACATTACATTTAAATGCATAACAACGTCATCATCATCATCATCACCGGCCTGTTTCAGTCCACTGCTGGACATACGAGTAGGCCTCCCCAATGAGCGCCATCGCGTCCTGTCCTCGGCTTGCCGCATCCAGCCTCTCCCTGCAGCCTTTCGCTGGTCCTCATCCCACTATGCCGAACCGCGGTCTCCAGAACAACGTATTTACGAACAATGTTCTGTTACATTTTTTTTTAATTACGAAAGAAATACTTACAAGAGACACTAAAGTATACCTAATTTTTTTTTCTCTGATTTTGAATTTATATTTTTTTTTTAAAGCCAATATAACCGATGTATTTTTCTCGAATTCTATATGTTTGAGGATCTGATACTCATGATGGAAGGTACTCATCGGTGGTAACTAGACGTTGACACCGCTGATCATGCCTTGATACCATTGAAAATATATCTAATACTTCATGGGATTTTAATCTAGAGTAACATAGCGTAATTCGATTGGAACTATACCAATGTTTGTTCTGTCAACCGTGTTCAATGTAATCAACTTTTTAATCGTTCTGGTGTTCGACATCAGTCTCCTTTGAGAGTGAGAAGAATAAGGTCAGTTCAGCCACACTGGCCAGTACAAATTACCAGTATTAAAAATAGTAATTCCTGCCTCTAAAGAATTTAAATAATCAATGGAAAGCTTCCAAAAGATTTATTCTCGTTTGAAAACATACATGTTTCCTTACTGGCAATTTTGTTTACCTACCGCCTGCAATTAAAAATGAAGTCCATTCCAAACAGTTATATTGTCAATAAACTTATAATACAAAATTCATTCGGGTAGGTATACTTTTAGTCAATATAAAAACTATCTTTTACAAGGAATGTAAACGAGTACAGGGCGTGTCACTGGAACCTATCCGTATTAACTAAAAAAATCTTATAATTTTATCGACATTCCCGATCTCTTAGAGGGTGGGTATAGATTAAATATAAAAAATATTACATCGATCTAATTGTTTTTTTGTTACATATAGGCACATAAAATATTTTCTCAATTCCTAAGAATGATATTTTGGAGGTAGCTATGTTCTGATCAGTATATTCAGAGAATTGTAAACAGAACTATTGGACTACTGTGTCCAGTACATATGTCAACGTCGATATATTTAATAGCACCATTACTATTATTGTTCAGCTCACCCAGAATTTAGACAATTTTGACAATTAGCATACACCAAGCATTTAAGATATTTTATATTTTAGAGATAGAAATATATGCATATCTGAATGATTATTTCGACTTTTTCTGAAATAAAATTTATTTTAGAACGCCAGCTTACCAGTAATATACGAGTACTTCGGTTGATTGTATAGCTGACACATCCATTCTTACAGTGTACATAATCTGAATTCGTGGTACAGCGTTAATCGGATAGAGCGCGTGTCGAACGCAGTGTCGATGTGGGCGCGCAAGGGCACTCCACACGAGGGCTCTCCAACATCTGTCGCAAGGGGCTTAAGTTTAAACGGTGTAGTGCGAAAAGTTCAACTTTGTATACATTACGTGGAGAGCGGAACGTATGAAGAGACTTTACCTAAGATTCTTTAAGGTAAGTCTTTTAAGTCTCAGTATATTCCTATGGTGTTTTGTAAATTATTTTTAGAAGTTGAAATTTTAAAGAAAAAGTAGCAGTTGAAGAGACTACCTAAGATTATTTATAGTAAGTATTTTAGGTCATCATCAACCTGTCTAGATTCAGTGCTAGACATAGATCTCCCTGACGGGCTGTTGCCCATAATCCCTACTCATCAACGAGGCAGTAAAATAATAATTATCATTCTAAATAAGGTCCGACAGATACTATACATACAGCATTTTTCAGATATAAAATGTGTATATACCCCTTTTATAAATTTTCCTTCATGTTTACTAAGTACCTAAAGTCAAGAGAGGCTCAGACAATGGACTTTTCCTATTATTATCAAACTCCTTTCCGATATCGAGTACAAGTTGGCATTAAAGATTAAAATGTGCAAACAACCCTTCTCACAGAGGCCGATACCTACCGCCCCTCGTCAGGCTTAGAGCCCCATATTTGTTAGGGCTTTTGCTACTCAGCACCGGATTGAGAATCTGCCTACCTACTCACAATATAGCAGATAGAAATCGACTCAGCCATTAACCCGGTCCTTACAAGCCCTTTTCTTCCACATCAATGGTCGTAAAAGGTTACTATGGCCTCTGGAACACCAAGACAGATGTCAATTTTAACAGCTTGTGTTTTGCGAGTTTTTACTTCTTAAACCGTTTTAAGGTTTATCAATTATAACTATTATAATATGTGGAGCTGATTCACATACGACTACCTGATCCTACTTATGCAAATACTGAACTATAATTAAGAATCACTAAATAGTTGATGATATATGTATGTACATTGTAAACATTTATAATAATTATATATATGACTAAGAATAAACACACGCGCTTGTCACGCAAATATTCGTCTTATGTGAGAATTGAACCTAGGTCTCACGGCTCAACAGTCGGGTTAGCTCAACGCTGAACCAAAAGGCTATTTAAATATCAGGCAATTAAAAGGGGTTTTGTCATAATGGCAAAGCACTAATTTCCACCTTGTTGTTGTAATTATCCAAACTCATGCACGCACACACACGCACACACGCGTTCATATATGTATACGAATATGTATGTACACATATGTATACATATATTATGTATACATATATAAGCACAAACACGCACTCATACACAGAAAAAAACATACGAACACCTTCGCTAACTTTTAATACGCAAACAACAGGATGTCTCGCCGACATGACGAATAGTATCAATTTGTTATAACTGAACAGTCAAAATCTTAGTGAACGGAAGTACCAAACAACGAGTCACCATTTATGGAAACAAAAAAGCAAACCATATATCAGTACACGCATTCAACACGTAATGAATAGAGTTAGAAAAGCGAAGAAGAGTGTGTGAACAATTTACCATAGACCATTTGGCAAAGACACGTCATTCTTTCAAAGTATTCGTTTAGCTGTTGATAGAGAAGCAGGTTTTTTTTCAATTCACGCTAATATTGCCAACGCCTGCAAATTTCTTAAAACTGTACTATTCGCATTATACCCGCCAGACCACGGGTGCTGCAGGGAGAAACGATAAAGAAAGTTATGAATGTAGAACAAGATATGTAACGACAAAGGTATCGGTCACTCACTGCTCTCAGTCTACTCCGTATGGCACCTGGCGTTATGTTATAATAATAACAAACAATGTTAAAACATACATCGTCGACGCGTCTGAGTGTATGTACGAGTATTCTCGCGCGCTCGATCGTGTGAATTAAGTTCGTTTGTGCGTCGGCGCCGTATACGGCCGTGGAAAGCGCTCGAGCCTTATTAAACGGACAATGGACTGCTAATGTGTGTTCCCAAACACTGTAAATGGCGTGGTTTACTCTAATACCGCCGGGCCACGACACTTGATTAGTCATGAAACAAGAAAGGTGTTGCCAGTGAAAGGTAACGCATATAACAATATATAGAGATGCGTATCAGTTCTAGAATTGATTGTCTTCTAGCAGAATTGACACACGTATGTGTAAGTTATTGATTTGTTATTAAATCATCTTTCCAGTACAGTGTTCAAATCCAAAACAAAACTGCCATAGTTTTGTTCGTAATAATAATTATTATGATTATATCATTACGCCAGGTCCTTCACGGGGTACCCAAAGAATACTAGGTGCTCTGTATCCTTATTGACCTGACATACTTTTATCAAAATAATACTATACGTATGTGTATATATTTATTAAACGTTATATACGTTGTTATAGTTGTAGTTTATTGGTTCTTTGGCTAGGGCAGATTGCGTACCAAACTGGCCGAGAAGTACTCAGATCTCATTTAAATTAATGAAATAAAAATTTGCCATATTAAAGTGTGGCTGTTACCGATAAAAAGAATACGTAAGAGTTTCTGATGTTCAGTTATATTCTTTCCACGATAGCTTTATGATTTAAACCCCAACATCCCACTAGCTAAATTGTTACCATCTTATCCACATCCAAGACATTTAATTGATAAATAATATCACTCGAAATTATAACTGTACATTGAAATAAAGTAGAAATATATAGCTAGGTGCAGTAAAAAACTACCTGTATGTGTACTACCTACTACATAAAAATTCAATTCCGCTTTTCCAATGTTATTTGCATCAATAACCGCAAAAGAAAAAGCCAGAAATTGTTATCCGAGCTATTTCGAGACAATCCTCAGAAGTTCCGCAGAAGAAAACACCAAACAAAACATCCATTACAAGTAGCGACGAAAACCACCGCCCTAAACTATTCATCTTACTTAATTCACTTAGAACCCTATTCTGTTGTAACTCGAAATCCAAATGCGTTCTCGAATTATTCTCGAATCAGGACATCTCGTGCGAAATGAGACGAACGTAATCGAATTACGACCCTCGGTAAATAGTTTTGAATTGTGGCGAGGCTGCGGAGGCGCTGAATGGAAAACTTGGTTGGTGTCAGAATACGGCCTGATTTGAAACCAACTTGCGCGACACCGATGGGACAAGCGATAAACGAATTGTTTTGTGTTTTAATCGCAACGATAAAAATGTTGATTGGTTGGTGTCAAGTTCTGACGACTGTGTTACTGTAGCTTCCTTTTACATACGTCAATTTCCATTACAATACAAACGTTGAAGTCAAGTATTAAGGAACAATAAGTAACGTTACAAAAGTGCATTTTTTGTAAAGCGATGCGTAATATTTAATAGATGCGTAATAGTGCATTTTAAATTTAAATATCACTTGCTAATAGTGAAGGAGAAGATCGTGAAGACACCTGCACACCTTATAAGTTATAAAAAAAAAGTTTAAGGTGTGGGAAGTCTGCCAACCAGCAATTCGATAACGTGGTAGACTATGGCCTTAACCCTCTCATTATGAAAAGAGACGCGTATTCCAACAGTGGAATGATAAATGGGTCGATTATTATTTATTTTTATTTAAATATTACGTAACAATTATTCGGTTCTTATTTTTTAGTGAGACATGCACCTAAGGAACGAGATTCAGTTTTAAAATGAGTTTTTCGTGCCGGTATTATATTTCTGATGTCAGCGAATAGAATGTTCCTGCGATCGCGCCGCAATAATGTGCTCTGCGCTTTCATATTTTCTATTTTTATGAAATTCTGTTTTTAGATTTTTTTTTCCTAACTCGGCCATCTGATTCCAAACTATGTAAAGCCTGTGTCATGTATATAGATAGTAAATATATACTTATCTGTTTATACTCATACACTGAACAAGCGCTTGTGCTTGTCATACATATTTGTTTTCGGCGGGAATTCATCGAATGTTGATTAATTTTCACGTTATTAACATACTCGTAGATACAACACTGGCAACGTTAAGCATTGTATCAGATATACAATTTTAAAATCATTGCGAGTAAAAATGTGTCTTTTCTATAAATCTTTGTGTCTTTACTTAATCATCTACTCATTGTACACTGACGGACTTACCCTTTTAACGCTTATGGTGTAAAACCATTAAAAAGGCACCAAACAAAATATCAAGTTCTATATTCAACGATCTCTTCCCGATAAATCCTGGCCCCTCCTGTTTTGGTAATGTAATAAAACTTTACTTAAACATCACAGAGATCCCTCGAGAAAAGTTGATGTCAATGTTGCAAATTTTTTTCAATAACGTACACAGAAGAATGTTAATCACGAATACTGCACATGATTGGAACAAAAACTTTATGGTACAAGATCTGAATTTGTAAATGTATAAAAAAGGAAGGCATAGTTCATGTGATTATTGCACTATTTCTAAGGAAATCCTAAAATGTGGTTTTAATTTATTATTTTTTTTTTTATTTTTTTTTATTTATAATTTTTTATTTTTTTTTTATTTTTTTATTTATCTGACTAAACTCTAACTTTAAATACACATAAGTACAGTAAAAACAAAAGTGTACCTTGAAATGTTATCATCATCATCATTCATCATCATCAGCCTACTCCCGTCCACTACTGAACATAGGCCTCTCCAATGGCACGTCACTGAGCTCGATCTTCAGCTCTTCGCATCCAACCACTGCCAGCCACTTTGCGTATATCGTCAAATGTTATGTTGATGTACAATAAAAAGAAAACCGATAGTTATAAAATAGAGAAAAAAATACATAAAATAGTAACCATTGCGACAATCAGGTGAAAGCCTCAATAAAACATCTCACACATTTGGCCCCACATTTCTCACGTTCGATTTCAAATTAACAATGTAATGGGTATTCAATCATTATATCCGTACATAGACCGCTGTGTACTAATGATAATAATCCTATAGCATACCGTATCGGGATTAGCGACATGTTGTATGCTGCAGACATGTTTAAAATCAGATAGTTTTCAAAATTACTAAAAGTGGTTATTATTTCTTCTACATATGAAGATACATATGTATGTAATAAATTTGTAATTCGATTGATTAAAGAAACTACCTTTGTTGCTGTTAACATCACAAATATAACTGCGACGTAAAAATGGTTAGAGGAAAGTAAATCAGTTATTCACTTACCAGACGTTGAACAGGTAGAACTTAAAAAGACATAATCACAAAATTTCAATCTGATAAAAAAATTCGAATAACGAATTGCTGTCTCGAATTTGAATAACGAATACTCTGGCAAAATTGTAAAAAATATTCAACCATAGTGAACAGTAATAAATCTGAGCACCGAATTTCGTATAACTTGTCTACGACATGGATTTCGTCAGCGGCCGGTCCACCCTCCTTATACGGCGCATCGACTTTCACAAACGTAATTTGGCCCATAATGGATCCGGTAAGAGGATCAGATCAATACGGACGTTTGATTGGACGCCGGATTATAATTTCGTTACCAATTTGTGCTATCGTGATATGAATAACGGAAGCTGTGTGCGTTGAGTCTGTATCTGTCTTCATAATAATAGAACGTTACCTGTCATTACTCACTTTCATTATTTTTTTATGTTTCTACATACGAGTATTGCAACACATTTCTGTCCGCACCAGTGTATATATTTTAGAACATAGGACTCTTTCCACTGCGAGATTTATTTTTTGTGACACGATAGTTTAGCGTTTGGAAACCAACCCGCCTGCTGGAAAGCGCTGATCCGTTCTAAGATAGTCCACGTAAGCCTACAAAAAACTTGTCATCATTGCTTTCAAGAATTCTAAGATATATTTGTCCGGAAACACGCCGATAGGACCTAACTGACTCTCAAATTCCAATGGTCTACGTCCCTTCGTCGGTTCAATTGGATATGCTACACAGTAAAAGCCACCAACCTATACGTGAGAAGTTTTTAAATCGCCCTTAAAATCGCTGATAAGGGTTATCGATTACCACCTAACGATAACAAAAGTTGAATGGTCATGAATAGGCACCCTTCTAGCTGCTGTTACTGTCCGAATTGCTAATCTACACAGGTACTCGTAGCTTGCGATCAGTAACCGCATTAGGGCTACAGCCACTTTACTTACATATACAATTACTTATATATATTATATGAAGATTATGTACATATATACATACATAATCCCATAAGTATACATGCGGTATTTCATATGAAATACCGCATGATACTTACTAGTAATATTATGTACTCGTTTATTTTCTATTGAAATGGTTCCTATCCTAAGTCCGTTTAGTCTATAAGGTTATAATTCTGATTATTATATGAATATTATAATCAAATGCCAATGGCTCTTAAAAATATTTCAATACTTTTTTTAATTTTTAAATAATTCACTGCCTCGTTGGTGGAATTGTCGAAACCGCGACTGAGGATGAAGAAGTGCTGGATTCGATCTCCGGATCGGGCAAAGTTAGGTTTTTACGAGACGTAAACATAAATCGTGAAATGTGGGAGTGTGTTACACTCCTCAGCCTACCCCTTCGAAGAGATACGAGCGTGAAATTACGTTACATAACTTATTCTTGCTTGTAGATTTCTTTAAAAACCGTCTTTGCTGACTGTTATGATTTTTTAAGATTTATCTGAAAACTTATCAATATTCGTTGATTATATTTTTCAACTAGAACAATCATATCCAAGAAAATCATGAAAAATTAATAAGTAGAAAACGGTAGGCAGGGACAAGACCTGCTCGAAACATTATAATCAAACATACTTTGAACGTAACTTGAAGGCCTACCAGCTACTTGAAAGTGGCTAGAGTAGCC
>DWMG01003163.1:0-12245 GCA_018244855.1 Elbella merops
AATTCTGTCCTATAAAATTATATCTGGGTTTATGTGAAGTCCGTAGAGAGGGAGAGAACACCATCACCCTAGACTCGGGCCAGTTTTTGTACCACCGCGAAGGCGGACAAACATCCCAGGACGGCATAGGGTTTTTCGTCAATAGGGCCCTCTCTAATAATGTTGAAAAAATCTCGATTGGGTCGACCAGGGTAGTGTACCTGATACTTCGGCTGTCCAAGCATTAAAGGTTATTTGGGTATACGCACCGACGTCGACACATTTAGACGAAGAAGTTGAGGATATGTTTGAAGGCCCAGAATCAAAGGCCCTACACAACACCATCAAGGCCAACATTGTTATGAGGGACTGAGACGAGATCTGGCTCTGAGACAACTTGAAAATGAAAAGCCGGGTCGAGCCGGGCGGAGCCGGGCCGAGCCATACTTGCTCCGCCTACTTTCTTCATATCCGCATCCGCAAAAACTCCGCATGAGTTGATGCGGATACGGATGTTGAAATTAATGCGGATGCTCCGCATTTGCGGATGCGGATGCGAATATCCGCCACACCCCTGATTTATACATAAATACATAAATAAATAAATACATAAATTTATACATAAATAAGAAATGCTAATAATGCGTAAAACTAAACGAAACGCACGGCTACTGTTGAGAAATTACATATCGATACGAGTAAGGTCTTTAGGTCAGTTTCTCTACAGCAACCATTATTCTGGCCGGTATCTATTGTGGACAGGCGATGTTTGAAGACGTTCGTCAACGCATTGTTTTGTTTTACGATAATATGCATTACGTAAGAACTGTTATTTCATTCTGGCGTGTTGCAACCGTGATAACAGCGTGATAATATACATATTAATGATACTCGTATATGTTACGTATGTATGAACTTAATAAGTTTTTGTAGTACAAACTGTTGGTCGCGTCTACGTTCACGTGGATATAGTTTTTGGGTTTTTCCGGATTTTTTAAAATGTAGAAATTGACTTGCGCTTGCGTTTCTCACCTGATGGAAAGCGAGATGCAACCTAGGATGTATGTATATCACGTATAACCTAGGATGTATATCACGCTGAGACGCACGAAAAGATGGATGCCGGTAGAGAGTTACACTCTTTGACTCTTCGATATAATTAATACAGGCCTGGTCGTGCCCCACCGAGCAAATCCAAGCCTAAGTTGAATCTTATTTAATCTAGTCACTATATAATTATATGAGAGCTTAATTAACATTACAATTTTATATAGTAAACTATGCATTTTTTAATATTTGCGTTCGTATAAACGTCAGTCATCATAATTTTGTAGGCCAAAACCAAAGTAACAGCCTAGTCAATTGAGCAATATTTCTTACTCCAATAAAAGGTTGGCGATAAATATCTATTCTGTTTATGAATCATATCTTTTTTATATATGAGTCGATTGAAAAAAACAAACACTAAATGTTAAGTTTACCATAATAAATGAGCGAAAACCCTACTCACATTGGTTAGGACGTTTCTGGACTAGTGTGCACAAACACACAAAAAAACAGTTCACTATGCAAAAACTTGCATGCTTTATCATCATCAGCTTACTTACGTCCACTGCTGGACATATGCCTGTCCAGTAGCACGCCACTGAGCTCAATCTTCAGCTCCTCACATCCACCGGCATTACTCATTTTGAAAATACATGCCTACACCTCATAATCGCTACCGAGTATTGCATGTGCTCTCGAGATAAACTCGCATTGGTTCCGAGAATGTCGTACTTGCTTAACAATGTTGCTGTCTCCTTGGCAGTTGTTTATTTGTGTGAGATCATAACTTTGTAGGCTTCATTAAACAATATCAGCGCATAGTGCTGTAAGTCTAAAAAAGTCTGATCGTGTTATGCACCTTTTAGGATCCTACTAAGTGCTTCGAATAGACTGGTTCGGAAAGCAGATGTGATATATATTTCAATATAGTCTATTTTCATATTTCAATTGTGTTGGTCAACGCTCGAGCGTGCATTTGAAAATCTGTATGGATCTAAACCTGCGCTGCTCTCCGAACCGCTCTATTTGGCAGGATTCTTAGTCACTTTTTTACCTTTATATTAATAATGAAGACTTTATATTAATAATTAAGTTAGTTGTACAAGAAAGACGTTATTGCTGTAAGGTAGGGTTATTTGGCACACGTTGTTTTCTTTCTACTCCGTGAGACATGTGGTGCGACGATATAGGTACTAATATAAAAATAATGTTTGTTTATGTATGTAAGTAATGTTTGTTTGTTATATAAAAATAATGTTTATGTTGTATGTTGTTCTAAAATATACAAAAAAGAATATTGCGCGGTAGTGTGTTTATTTTTATAGTATTTTACGTACACGCAAGTCCTACTATTCGTCAATAGATGGCGGGGCGTGTAAGTTAACAATATGCGTTTAAAAAGTTTATTAAAAACAAAATATGATAATAATTTTAGTACAATCCTGTGATACGTCAAGCGATGAAAGAATTAGTGACTACTAAGTTTCTAATTATAACATAATGGCATGATTTGCATAAAGAGGTTTTCAAATGACTAACCTATGTTGCATGATGAAATTATTCTAAAGTAATTGTACTTGTAATAACCACTTTAACCGCGACTTAGGTCATGTTAAACTAACTTTAGAAATGACCGACCTATATAATGAAATATGTATTTTTAATATGTGATCCAAACAATAAAAGCTGCGCCAATAAGTATAAAAAATAATAATAGAAACACTTGTCAATAAGTATGCAAATATATAAACACAAACTATAAATAATTTTGAGTTGTCTGTAAGAAATATCCATATTTGGTTCAACGTCTCTTATCCAGACGACCAAAGAGTGGAACACCCTGCCGGCGTCTGTGTTCGCGGGCACATATTTAACCTAGGTGTTTCAAAACAAGGGCTTAATAGGCTGTTCCTAAGCATGTGTGCGCCATCATATGACGCATCTGCGCTTTTCATCAGGGGGATCGCGGCCGAACGCTATCCTATCATATAATTTCAAAAAAATACGATTACATAGTTATAGCCTATTCTACTCTAAATGTGGTAATCTCAAAATATTATATTGTAGTTTGTAAATGACACTTGCATTAGTGCCAATTTAATTGTGAAAAAACTGATAGTTTGCTGATAAACTGATCTTAAGGTCATATTGTTTTTAACATAATGTTTTATTAATGATCCACAAAATTTGAACGTAACGATTTTTTTTCAATATATACATAAATACTATCTTTTTCAAGTTACGATCGTGATAATTCGATCATAATTTTATCCTGTATAAATGTTTATCATTTTAACTGCTTCGATGTAGCTTTATGGCACAATGGTGGGAATTCTACTAAGCTCCTCAAATTGATAACACCAAACAATAGTCTATTAAGGAAAGCGGCAATACAGGATCTATTCACGTATATTTGCCTCCATCAATATGCTCGTACACTGGAAGATCGTGCCGATAAAGCTGTCAAACCACAATTCCCGACTTTCGAAAGGACGGCGGCAAATTCGTCGGAGTCCGACGCCTGCTTGAGTCACGTCCGAAAAAGAAAAAGAAAATGCGAGTTCCTTAAGTTTTTTTTGTTCTTTTTTAGTACGGCATTTGTTTGTACAAGTTTTGTACAGCCAATTTTTTTATTCAATTTTGTATTTTATCTGTACTGCACCTCTTCTCTTCGATTCACAGACGTCACTTAGAGAATTGTTTTGTTTTTGCTGTCATGTATTTAGATTTCTATCCATTTTTCTATTTTTGTATACTTGCATTGTTCGATGTCCCTAGTACCTACCAAGTACCTACTAAATACAAAATCAATAAATGATTTCGATTGTATAGTAATTAGCAAATGTTATGTTATGTAGATTGAGTTTAAATTAATATCCTTCAGATTAAGTTTTCAAAATGTCGTCTTAGTTATCTTCTATGAAACACATATAAAACGTGTCCTGTTTTGGTACTTTCCTTTACGACATTTTCAGTCATAATATAATGCTGAGCTACGAGTCACTTTTTATGTATGATAATGTTGTAGTTAAGTGACTGGTCTTCTGTTTGTGGGTTCGATTACCATCCAGGACAAGTACTCGGGGGATAAATTAACCAGCGGAATATTCTTTTAAGAAATCTGTGTAATATCGTAACACTACGCCTGGCATCCCCGAAGGGGTAGTGTAGAAAACCCCCACGTTTCACCAGTTACGTTTAAGCCCCGTGGAATAGGTGGTGAGCCTATTGCCATACACTGGGCACAGGTCCAAACTCCGGGTCACTACTAGAAACTCTAAATTAGAAAAATCTAATAGTAACCGACCCGGGATTTGAAGCCAAGCCCTTTTGATGGGCAGTCACGCTTGCAACCACTTGACCAACGAGGCAGTCTATCTATCAATGTAATACATTTAAATTATAGGCTAGTTGGTTATTTTGTCACAGGTCATGTTTACTTTGATATCAGATGGCAGTTTGTGAAGTTGATCGAAGCGAGCAGAACTGGTAAAGTGGGGATTTGAGTGAAGAGAGAGGATCTTTAGAAAAAGAACTAATATAAATTCATTTCAAAAACAAATATGTATGTATTAGTTTTTTGAATACCTTAACTGTAGAATAAGCTTCCTTCTGAGATATTTCTATTATACCTACTTTAAAAAGGAGTTTTTAAAAAGGCGTTATCAGAGTCCTTCAGGATGTCGTAGTGTTGGTGATGCCTCTGGTTTCGCTCTAGGCGACTGTGACCATTTACCCTCAGATGGATGGTATGCCTGTATCATAAATCAGTAGATATAATAAGTTACTTTTTGGATTGACAGATTGACGAAAACGTCGCCTCTAGAAATATTATTTATTCTTTCTTGGCACTTTCTTTGCATTGTAATGATTTTTTTTTGTTCGAGAATAATATTTTTTTTTAACTATTCCATATTTCGATAGTTATACTAAAAAAAGTAATATTTATATTAATGTAGTTTTCTTTCCACGTAATATCAATTCTAAGAAATAAAATTTTCTCGCCGACGCATTATTCATCATATTATAACATCTTCCTATAATATAACTAAGACTATGCCGACCGGATGATAAGCAAAAAACTGTATCAAGGAGACAATAAAAGTGTTAATGCTTGCAGTGAAGTCACCGTCTTTACCTAGTTTTGTTTATCGCCAATCAAAACGCAACCTTATTTTTATCATATAAAGTGCATTTTACGTTGTACAGAGTGAACAGCTTTTAAGCTCTAGTTACACAGTGAGAGTGTGTGCGTTGTATTTGAATGTGTTGGGATAATGTTCCGGAACAGTGATGTTGGTTATTGTCGATGGTCTGGAAAAGCTTTTTATCGATATATTTATATCACAGTTAAACAATAAATATGAACCTTGTCTCACATGGACATTTTAGACGAACTTTTTATTTTTAAAATTTTGTTTTCTTTATATTATTATTATTTTCAAAATGTGTGTGTATATTGGTAAGTAATAAAGAAATATTAAATAAAATAATAATACTTATATAAACATGTTTCCAGCTCTACGTTAGGAGCCCAAGTCCGTGATGCACACTGCTGCACGATAGACCAGGCTCTGCCGACCGGCTGATCCACGATATTGCGCAGCCTGTCTAGATACGACTGCCTTGGCCATTATCTATTGCGCATGATTCTGAGTTAAAAGAAGGAGGCCTATGTAATATCGGACTGAGACAGGTTGATGATTGAGATGGTGAAACTTAAGTTTGGTAAAGTTATTGCGAAATATTATTAAGAAATATTTCTCAAATTGTTAGTGGCATATATAATGCGAAGTGTTCATGTAATTATTTATTTATATAAAACTAACGATTTGTCAACTTCTTTCTCTGGACTCTGACATTTCTAATTTTGGATTCGTTTGACTAACTTTAAATCATTTGACCTTAAATCAGTTATACAAGCACAAATCTAACACATTGCTTAAGCATTTTGTCTTTTTCGTCTAAACTACACTACGTCTAAACTTCGTCTTTCGTCTAAACTACACTTCAAACACATCTCTTCATAATGATAATATATATCGTGATTACTGTAAGGATATACCTACACAAAAATATAGAATTACTCAGAATCAGTCATAACTAAATCTGCCCAGAACCGAACCCGAATAAATAACTAATACCTTAAATATGTCATGATAACATCCTGCAATTTTTCTTCTGTATGACTTTACAGTTTTAAATAGTGGTACAATTATGAATAGTGTTTTATGTATGAAAAGATAATGCACATGAAACACATCATTTACGTAAGGATAGAAATACTTGGCACTCAATGCTCTCTCCAACTCCGTAAAAGACCTGGCGTGACGGTATAACAATATTATTTTTTTAGAATTTATCATGTATATACCTAATATATACCTTTCCTTTGATTTCCGAGTAAAATATTTTGTTGACCTACTGGTTTTCAAAATCTTGGCGTGAGTTTTAATTGACGATATTGTTCTGTTTAAAGTTCGACGAGTTTTGTAAAATGAAATGTAAAGCGCTGCTTGTTTCTAGATTTTTGATGAGTATTTAGTTTTGTGCAAACATGCAACATAATGATTATTCAAACATATTGTACATGAATGACTCAATTCCGACTAAAATAGCTTTAATGTGGTTAATTTTTCACTTGCATGCACACTTATCGCAATAAGCATAAACAGATAACATTACACAATAATGTAGAATGAGTAATTTCAACTTTTGTTAATACAGCGATAATAATAAGTAATTAATGGTATTACCGATAATATTGTCGACACAGTACATCACTATACACGTGCGTTAACAAAATCTATCGCTCTAGAGATGCTATACGCTTCGTACTTCAGAAAGCAAAGCGTCCGAACGACGGAAAAACGAAACGAAAGTCAGTACAGTTCGAGAGCGCGACGGTTTAGACGTATCCGAGCGCTCCACGGTATGTGCTAAAGAATATTCGGAACAACTATTTATATAGGCCAACTTTTTTTTAATTTTACGAATTCGATGCGTTCCAATTTATTTAACAGCCTGTATTTGTAATTTTAAAAGTATAGGTTTTCTTTTTTAACTTTATAGTGATATTTTTCAGTGAAGTATATTAGTTGTTTTTTTTTAATTTGTTAAATATTTTGTGATCCGTGATGTGATGTTTTAAATAGAACGTTGTGTGCATTTCGTGTTGGTAAAACGTTGGTTATTTATACGATTAGCTAAGTTATCTTTTTGTGTCTGCAGCGTTGTTTTGTTGCGAAACCGAAAATAACTACGGTGCGGTAAGGAATTATTTTAAACTAGATGCAGTGGTGGCAGCGGACCAGAAGTTTGAGAGGAATGTCGCAACTGCTCTGTGAAAGTTTTCAGGAGTTGCGTACGATATTACTGTCTGGCAAAAAGTATTTAAAATTTTCGGAATTACGAATAATTAGAAATCATATACAAATTTCACAATGTTATGCGTTTTCATACTCTTCAATTTTTTTATAGTAATTAACACTCGTAATAATTAATTAATCATATAACAGTTGATAGACACTAATAATAAACCTTTATTTTGTAAAACGCTTCAGACCATTTGGCTGTAAATTAAACATATTACTTAGATAGAGAGAAAAACATATTTTGGCCGTACAAAGTACTGCAAATTAGCGTCATTTTCTTTGACCTCCAAATATTATGTATCTGTGAGATAACAGATAATGTTCATAAAGATTTTCGTTGGTGTGTGTACGTGACATAAGTCTTTTTTTTAAATATTTGTTGAAGTTTTCATGACAAGATTATGTTTTAATTCCGATTAAGTTAGCGATTATTTCAATACGTGGCTCAAAAGTTCACGGTCGTGAAATTTATTCATGTATATTGTAAATTGAGCGTCCGTAGGTCGTTGACCACACCGTTGTTATTCGAAAGTTCGGTTTAAATAATTTTACAGTATCAAAAAATCATCTAATTACGACGTAACAGAAACAATGAAAACATCACGTCTATATTACCCCGAAGAGATAGGCAGAGTGTAGTACTCTCCCACAGGTCATCTATCTTGTTACACGCTATGGAAAAGGGAAGGAGCTCGTTGCCATGGGAAGTAGGTAATATAAAAATCAATTATTGGAAATTAAAGAAGTATGTTACTATTAAACATTTCCTGAGTATTTATAAAGATGATTAAATGTTATACCGACTTAACTTCCCGTATAATGTTTAGGGTTAACCGAACTAGTTTAGAACATACCCGAGCTCCTTCGTGAGATCAAGAGCTCCCGTCGGTCGCAGCGAGGTCGCGGAGACAGATATCATAAACAGAGAAGAAAATATATCATCAATTCCTGTTTATATTATTGTTATGTTTGTTTATCGCATAACAATCTTGTTACATAACAATTACATGATAATAAACAACCTTGGATATATTACGGTAACATCAATGAGGTTCTTTTCATAATATATTTGCTAATAGAAATAAATATATGTATGTTATCATAAACCCAGGTCGTTTACATGCTGCTGTGAGCTGACGTGCTTCTTTTAAATTTGTCACTCTACACACGCACACCGATTTCTGACAGTATCTGACCAATTTTGTCAAGAAAGGTAACTCGAATTTACTCGGCGCCTATACCCAGAAATGATCCTATATAAAGTAACATCCGGCTTGTAATCCACGAAGAGATAGGCAGATTGGTTAGTGATAAATGAATTTGAATTTCATTAGGATTAAATTTGTATCCTTCCTACCGTAACTCTCCTCCATCTCTTCGCTTCTCACTCTGCAGACTTCTAAAATAATAATAATCGTTAGCTAAAAACCTTTACAGCTTCAATGGACACAAACGCGGAAAGCAAGCATACTTGTATATATTGCATTCGCTTGCTTAGTACACGAGCCGGTTTGAGGTCGCGGGTTCAAATCCTGGGTTACAACACTGAATCATACGACGCTGGCTCTAAAAGGGATCGAACTTAAACTTTGCTTAGTAAGGGGTAAATAGAATTTGAATGATAGTTAAAAGCAAGTTAGTTATAGTTGTTTGTCTGGCCTCTTGGTTTAGTGGGTAGTGAATGTAACCGTTGAGCCAGAGGTTGCAGGTTCAATTCCCATCCGGGATTCATATTTGAGCGTTGAGTTCAAGTATTTGATCCAATTTTTATAAATTCTACGAACTTAATCTTATAACAGATATATGTAACAGGTATTGCCTTATAAGTTTAGTCAGAGTCTTATATAACAACATTAGGTGTGTATTTGCCGAAGGGGTAAGCAGAGGACTCTCATGTTTCACCAGCGATACTATAAGAGCCATGTAGTAAGAGCCATACACCGGGCCCAAAAGTAGAGTAGCAGCAGAGAGTACTTAGTTTACTCTCAAAGACTCAAAGATGAATTCAACCAATTTGTAAGTAAAATCTGGGAACTAAGCATAGTCCACGCTAATTCATTATGTAGGTATTTTCCAGTTAAGGACTAAGATTTGGTCAGACTGTCTCCTTTGAGCTGTAAACGAGAAACATTTTAATAGCTCCGAGTTTTTTTTTTAATGTTGCGTCCTATTGATGTCCTATTAAAGACGCCAATCGTGATTGCCAATACTTTATCGTAATCATCATCATATCAGGCTACTAAGACTATTTGAAGTTCTTCTTGTCTAAAGTCACCAGCACCGACGGTCCTACCAATTTTGAATAACTTTATTTACCACTATTTATTGGATTGTACAACCAGACGTGAAAAAAAACTAATATATGCAACATTCGTTTCTTGACTCCGGGTCTCTTACGTTGTAGGTAGACAGCACTGAGTGCTAAGAAAAAAAAAATGAAAGAGGTTTTTTGACACATCACTTTCATTTTCAGAGCTCGCTTAAAGCTTCTCCGGTGTGTATAAGACGAGTGTTTATTTATCTGTAATTTCGAAACGTGTTTAGTCTCGCAATAAATGTGTACAGATAATCTTTGGTAAATGCTTTAAATACTTGCATTAATTTATATACGTATTAGATTTAAAGATCTGATTAAATGTAGAAGTAGGTACCTCCGGTATGTAAGGATAGAGAAATTTGGTAGCTTATGCTCTCTGCACCCCCTAAGTGATAATATGAATGTACATTAGGTTTCTGTAATAATTATTTGCTTAAAAAGACGGTATAGTTCATAAACTTCAAATTTGGAACTTAAAATAGTGCCAAGTAAACCTCAAACTTCATTACTTAATAATTATATATTATATTAGAAAAGTATTACGTCATAATCAAATTCTAATTTCGAAACTCCAAAATCGTGACTCGTAATTTGTGACAACACGGGCACAAAATTCCCAGGTGCGTTACTGCATTTACAAATTAACGTGCATTTGATGCATTTACGAGGTTAAAACCTTGACATTCAATTATGCTAATTGTTAAAGTGGCCGACCGTCATGATAGCGGAAATAGAACAAGAACAGAAAATAGAATAATACACGTTTCGTATTTTTTATATTGGAGAAAATACTCAAAAATTCTTTTTTTATTCTTTCATTTTGTTTTAGTTCTTGCAGTAAAACGTTATTCCCATAACCGGCAGAATTAGCTTTCTAAGAAATATACATACATACGAGTACATATCTTTACGCCAAGTCCCTTACGAGGTATTTAAAAAATATATTTACTACTAAATTACGAATTAAAAGAATATACATATTTGGATTTATAAAGCTTTCTCTTTGTCTAACTTTTTATTTTATTATAGAAAAAAAAACAAATCACTATGGTTCCGGGAGTGCAATGGAATGGTAATTAATTAATATAATGCACAATTGTCATAGACACAACTTACATAGACAGTAATAGTAATCAAGTGTTAGTTTTATATCGTGTTTTGTAGTAGCAAAATAAAACGTGGCTGTCGATTCCCACAGTTTGAGTTTAACCGTTTTATCACTTTACGATGAACAACTGCGTCCGTCCCACATGTGTCTGTTTGCACAAGTGCAAATATTAATAGCTATTAACAATCCATATTCGCTTGCCCTCTGTAATAACTTTATTCGCTCATTGCATTAAAAGTACATGTGAAGAATGCTGGCCAGTTGAAGTCAAATGGATTCATTAAAAAATCCGCCATTGCTGCCAACGTAACAATATAGTATAATATTCATAAAATTAGCGTTTCTTGTTTTTGCTTCAATTTATTATTATATAAACTGTTTATGTTATGTGATAGAGTTGAAATGTAAACAAATGTCTCTTTCTATAGTTCTTTGTATTATTTTTACTGTCATTACCATTTCATACATCAGGCCGACTACAAAGGACTTCAGAAAAATATTAAAATTACGAGGATTTAAACCTACATTACACTTTATTATAAACGTGCGCGGCAGGATTACAACTCAAGTCGTCCGGTGTGGAAGGCTGAATTCTGAACTACTAAGTCTAGTAGTTCATTCAGTCAGTAAGGCAGTCCTTTCCATATTAATATGTTTAAACTATCATTAAACAAAAATAGACCTCCTTTACAAGATATAGAGTTGTAATGTTGCGAACACTGAGCATTCCAAGTCATTTATCAACGTATTTGATAACACTATCAGCTGATAACGATAGCAATCGATACAAGGTGAACGGTAGAATGTTTGGTTAAATTAGGTAAATAGATCGAAATGTAGGTGAACTGTCATAGAACTACATAGAAATTTCTCTAATGTTCTGGAACATTCCTAATATAATAAACGTATTCTGATCCTAAGTGGCTATGTTATATTATTTTATCATAACGCCAATTCCTGTGAGGGGTACGCACGGAGCACTGAGTGCTAATTATCTCTACTCTTGTAGAACTGTCAGGCTTCTTCCACATACATCACTCTCTTCATACATGCACGCCAGTTTCGAAGATTTAAAACTCCCTCATCGACCATATTTAATTTATAACCAATGTTTGTGTATCGTAAGAGAACTAGTCGAAAACCATAGACCCTAAACGGTTTGGCATAGAGAATAGAGAACAGGAATTTAAATAAAGTTTATTGTTAGTTTTTGACTGCCTCGTTGGTCGAGTGGTTGCAAGCGCAACTGCCGATCAGGAGGTCCTGGGTTCGAATCCCGGGTCGGGTGCTATTGGATCTTTCTAATTTAGAATTTCTAGTAGTGTCTCGGAGTCTGGATGTATTCCCGGTGTATGGCAATAGGCTCACCACCTATTCCATTGTGGGACTTAAACGTAACTGGTGAAACGTGGGGGTGTAC